>CAUYON010093240.1:0-60037 GCA_963573935.1 Arctocebus calabarensis
ACAACAAGCCTCCTCTGTCTTGTATGAACCCATAGACTAGTTGTAAACACAAGTAAATAATTATAAACTTTTTCTTTCTTTCTTTCCCTCACCCCCTCCCTCCTTCTCTCTCTGTCTGCTCTCTCCTTCCCCCATGCCCCACTGTGTCATTAATTGTCCTCAAATCAAAGTTGAATACATATGATTCATGTAAGAGAGAAAACAAAAAGAAAAAAAAAAGGAAAGAAAATAGTGACTAATTCTCACATAAATTGGATTCAATTTTGACCAAAGTACATTACTTAAACATAAATTTTTAATTCAACTTGTCAATGTTGTTTAGGATATTGCATCCTCATTTATAAGTGAAATATGTTTGTAATTTCCCTTTATAACAATATATTTTCTCCAATTTCAATATCAGGTGTATCCAGATCAAGTAGAATGATTTTGAAATATTTCTTTTTTTTTCTATTGTCTATAAGATTTGGCATGATCTGTTTTTTGAAACTCTCCTTTACTTTCATTTATATAAAATTTAGTTGTCTATTTTTTGAGACTTTGAGGAAAAAAATAAGAAGTTAACTGATGACTTCATACCGAGCCTCAGAGTCAAAGCACTCTATAATGTCTTATTTGACAATGTGGACGTTACTTTATTGGCATTATTATTACTAATATTGCTTAATATTTCAATGCAGTAATCATCTGTTTTCTTTTCTGAATGTATTTATTTTCATTCATTCTTTACATGGTTTTTGTTTCTAGTCCTTATCTTAAACATTGTTATTTTTATTAAATTTCAAGCCTTTTAAATTCTGTGAAGGCAAAAAGTAGAAACCTACTTAACACATGTATATGTAAAAATAAAAAAATAATAATTATAAACTTCATTTTTTTTTAAATTTCAGATTAATGAGGGTTTAGATGATTAGGTTACATGGTTTGCCTTTCTAAGGTAAAATTCAAGTTGTAGTCGAGCCCTTCATACCAGCTTCTAGGGGTGTGCTGTACACCCTTACATTGTGTATTTTAGGTGAGACCGCACCAAACCTCCCTCCCCTTTCCCTTTCTCCTTTTCCTTCTACCCTTTCCCCTATTTGAATTTAATTGTGTTTTTCTCTCATGTGGACATATAATTATTAATCTATAGGTTTCATACTACTATTGAGTACATGGGATACTTGTTTTTCCATGAAGAATATGTTTCAAAACCATGCAGGTAAATATAAAAGATGTAAATTCTCCGTGTTTTCTGATGACTGAGTATTATTCCATGGTGTGTGTGTATATATATATATATATAATTCATATATATACAGTTTATTAATCAATTCATGTGTTGATGGGCATTTGTAGAATCATCCAAGCATTCACAGCTGAGTTTAAGAGAAGATATTAAAATGAAGTTTAAGCCGAGGTTTCTATAAAATTGAATTTCATGTCCTCTCTTAAAATCAGGAGTGAATGTCTGGATGATTCTGCCATTGTCTGTGAAACCACACATATGTATCACTTAACACGTGCTCACTCACACAAACTTACACAGACTGTTTTATAGGCGTGGCCTATGTCATAGCATACACTACTATTGAAAGCACAGATTCTTCCAGAACAGAACCATGCTATAAATAGCTAAGAGTTCTCCAACTCTTAGTTAGAGAGGAAATGCGAATTAGATAAAACAAATGCTACACAATACTATGTTCACAGTTATTCTATCAATGTCTGTTCAACATTACTCTGTCATAAATTATATATACTTGAATACTATCTTTTTTTATTAATATACATTTTATTATGTGTATTAACTTTTGGACTCACACAATAACTTGAATTGAGTGTGTTTTCTTATCTGTAAAGTACCTGGGTGGTAAGAACTATCACACTATTCCCTCCTCATTTGCTTCCCTGTCCCTCATGAGGTCCACATAACTCCCTGTGCTCAGATATTTTTCTCAAATTTTCCACCACATCTTCCTTCCCTAATGTCTAGCTCAAAGTTGCAAGATGACCGTCCTACACATTATACGATGAATCTGAACTCCAAATGACCAGCATGCTATCACATGACCAGCTTCTTTTTTTCCCAGAGTTGTTACCACAATCAAAACTATTTTGCTATTTACTTATGCCCACTGTCTCTTCTCACTGGCCCCTAAGCTGGATAAGGTGAGGAACTTTCCTGTTTCTCACCACATGACTAGTTCCTAGCCCAGAGCTGGTGCATAGCTGGCCTATGAACACTTACTGCACGGAAGAGCAAACATACGGAAAAATACTTAACAGTAAAGGTGGCACAACAAAATGAAATAAATGTTATTTTCCTCCCTGTTAGATGCATTCTGTCTTCCAATTCCAGGTTAATCTTCTTAAAATAAAGTTTTCATAAGCATACTATTTTATTCAAAATAAAGTTTTTAATCAGAAATACTTAAAAGTTTTTATTGTGGGAGGCTTTCCAAATGTACGTCTGAATTTCCACTCTGACTTTATCTTTGGCCATGCTCCCTAAAGTTATGTTCTCAACCAGATAAATCTCTGCCTTGTTTTCCTTCCCTCAGTCCCTGCACCTCAACTATGACTACCTTATCACTAATATCTTTTTATTCCTTTCAAATCCAGCTTTAATCCTAGTATGGGAAAACTCCCTTTGGGAAGAGGACCCATACGGAGTAAATGATATTTATATGATTTTCTTCTTACAAAATAAAGCCTAGAATTAGTCCCAAAGTAAGAAAGAGTAAAATTAATGTCATCAATTTTAAGTTAAAAAAAAAAACTAAAGACATTAACATAGCTTAAAATTAAAATTTTATAATTCTATACCAAAGTGTGCCCTAATAAAATGGTACCCTTGGTCCTCTCTTCATTCTAAATGCCTTCCACTGTCCTCTGAACTATCTTTGACCCTCCACTCCACAGAAATTTCTATTTGCTTTGTAATCTTAAAACATTATTGCTTACCACAATTGTTTTAACAATTTATTTCTCTATAACTCGCTTATAAGAATATTATTTTCTCTTGTATATTCTAAATTGGGCCTTGTACATAATAAATGCTCAATAATCTGAGGTTAATTAGATAAATTCTATGTCACACTGGAATGCAATTCAATTTTGTAACCTGTCTTTGTAAGACAGATACTGATCCCATTAGTAGAATTGCTTATGTGGCAATTAGCATCATTAAGATAAATTAAATTAATGCATTAGATGTCTATTTCTTTAGTCTTTAGAAAACTGGCTTTAATGATAGGAAACATTTTACCAACTTAGCAACACTCACCTAATTAATACTTATGTTTTCATTCATTCCAACCACGAATTTACATAAAAGATCAAATCAGTCTAAATGATACTGAATATTTTCCACTATTAAATCCATTTAAATAAAAGCTTCTATATTTTTTTCTGAAAATATTTCCTAAAGATAAAATGTATTTGTATGCAATGAAGTTTCATTAATTTATTTGCTAATTTCATTTGATCACCACTGGAATTAATTTAATATAAAAAGACAGATATATTTATTAAGTTGAATATTTATTAAAAAACAAAAATGAAGATATTTGTGTTTTAATTTGTTAGGAAGTTTTTGCCAAACATAAAGGGAAAAGCTTATCCTGAATTATTAATAGTGATCCATACATTCTCTCTACTGTAATAGTCATAAATATGTGAAGACAATGTTTCTTCCATGACATATCCAAATATGCCATGTTGGGACTTCTTGCCCTAGCCACTTAAAATCTTTAACAGTTTTGTTAATATTTCGGTTAATTTCATCATTACAAGTAATCTAATTTTTCTGACATTTAGTCACTAAAGACCTGATTCTATTCAATTGAAAATGTATATTTTACAACCAATTCTATGTACATTTTTCTCCCCATTTCAGTTCTGACTTTGCGTCAAAAATTCCTTCTGAGAAGATGAATATGTGTGTATTTCTTCAATTTGGCTTTTCCTTTTGTTTCTGCCTAGGATCATTTAGGTCTTCTTTAGACGAGGGTTTGGACCTGTAGAAAAAGGGTCAAGTATTAATTCGTCTGATACTTCTATTCATAATGTGGCTTGGAGGTCATGCTCCATTTCAGTATCATACAAGCATACAGCTATTAGCTCTTTCACAGATTGCATTTTTTCAAAGCCACAATGCCCCTCAGGAGCACAGCAATGCCTGGTCTCTACTTTCTACGCTTGGCAGTACAGTTTATAGCTAATTTTATGAGACCTCACTGCATGCTATGGCTGTCATAAGTGGTCTATCCAGTAATAGGCAACCTTTTAGGCAGATCTGTGTTTCTGGTGTTATTATTAGATTTACTATTATGAGGCTAGCTTTATATAATAATTTTTTTCGTCATTTTCTCTCTTTTATTTTCTGGAAGACTGTCTGAAAAACTGAGGTAATCTCTTGAAAGTTTGTTGGAATGTACATGAAAAGATACTTGGGACTTGTACGTTCTTGTTCAGAAGATATGGGTGTTAATTTATTACATTTATTCTATTTCCTTTTTGTGTTTGTTTGTTTGTTTTGCAGTTTTTGGCTGGGGCTGGGTTTGAACCTGCCACCTCGGGGGGCCGGTGCCCTACTCCTTTGAGCCAGAGGCATGGCCCCTTTTTGTTTGTTGGTTTGGCTTTTTGTTTGCTTTCATTTCTTCTATTTCTTTAATAGTCATGGCTTTTTATGCTTTTATTTTCTTTGACAATATTTGAGTGGGTGTCTGAAATTTTAGGTCTTGGTTATTATAGATGTGTTTTATTTTTATTTTTATTTATAATATCATTTAGCTTTTATTATAATAACAATTATTATTTTTAAAGTCAAATCAAAATTCATAAAGTATGTGAGCGTTTTAAGTGTATTTTTACTGATTACATTTTGAGTATTCATTTGAAATTCTCTGTATGTGTGCAACATCTTCTATGCCCTGTATTCCCCTCCTGCTGAGAAACTTTTCACTATGATCTCATATTTCAGGAATAGTTTGTACTGTTATAAAATTCTAGTTCTAAAGGGTCTTCTCCTCACATACTGTTAAAATACTGTTTATTTATTCATTTTTGAGACAGAGTCTCAAGCTGTCACTCTGGGTAGAGTGCCATGGCATCACAGCTCACAGCAACTCCCACTCTTGGGCTCAAGCGGTTCTCTTGCCTCGGCCTCCCAAGTAGCTGGGACTACAGGTGCCCGCCCCAACACCGGGCTATTTTTTGTTGCAATTATCATTGTTGTTTAGCAGGCCGCGGCCGGATTTGAACCCTTCAGCTTCTATGTATGAGGCCAGAGCCCTACCCACTGAGCTATAGGCGCCACCAAAATACTGTTTATTTTCTTGTACCCAGTATTACTGTGTAAACATACATCATCATTCTGTATGTAATCCATTCCTCTTCTCTGAAAGCTTTTAGAATTTTTCTATGTCTTTGATATACTCATAGTCAACATAAATTGTGGGTAGATTTATTCTCATTGCTCCTCTTTGTTCCTGTGGTCACTCTTAGTCTTACTTGGTGGATCTGAGAAATTGATCTCTATTATTTTTTTCAAAGTTTTCAATTTGTATTTTTCTCTGTTTCTGGGATGATTATTGCCCAATGCTTAGCATTTCTACTCTTCTCTCCTTTCTGTTATGCTTACTATATATTCATCCTTTCTTTTTCCTTTAGGTGATTTCCCAGTCTTCTTTCACAGTGGACTTATGAATTCCTCAGTAGGGTTCATTTTATAACTTACTCTAACTGCTAACCCACTAGATTAAAAACTCAAGCATTACAATCTATGCTAGGTGTACAGATAAAGCTGATTTATTGAAGGAATTTGGAGGAAGGTGGTGCATAAAATACATATATTTCTCCAACTTTTTGCCTGCACATTGAAAAAGTACTATTTGGACCTTGTATTTTTGTATGAACTATTATGTTCCAAGAGGGCAAATTGGTAGAAAACTAGGGAGGGATTGCTCAAAATATTTAGAAATTCCTAAAATTTACAACATGTTATAACCTTGCTGGTTTGCAGCTTTCTTTTCTTGAACATCAGTAGCCTAAAAGTTTGCATAAAGTTACTTTTTTCAGCTGCCTGCTGAGTCAACAACTTCCAAGAATACCTGTGGCTGAATTACAAACATCACCCAAGAATAAAGTAGCTTGTCTTTGCATATCATCCGTTATGGTCTTTCTTTGTTTGAAGTGTATTCTTTGAAACTAAGTCTTTTTTTGTCTTATTTTCCTTTTTCTTTGATTTTGGTAATTTAATCTTCTAGTTTTAGTATTTTTTTTTTTTGAAGCAGAGTTTCACTTATTAACCCTTGGTAGAGTGCCATAGCATCACAGCTCACAGCCACCTTGTGCTTGAGCAATTCTCTTACCTCAGCCTCCTGAGTAACTGGGACTACAGGCACCCATCACAACGCCTGGCTATTTTTTTGTTGCAGTTTGGCCAGGGCTGGGTTTGAACCCATCACCCTCAGTATATGGGGCCGGCACCTTACCCACTGAACCACAGGTGCCGCCCTAGTTTTAGTATGTCAATTGAGTTATTTTTCATTCTTTATCCATCTATTCCAATATATCTACTTCTGATGGCATATGCATCATTTTTCTTTCTCATTTGAAATAGTGAGCTCCTCCGATTCAGATTTTGTAGGCCTGTGAGTTTACACTACACATTTTGATTAAGGATATCTGGGACTGTGCATTATAGAAGGATCCAAAGGTAGATCTCTGAGTCATCCTAATGAACCAAAGCTAAGTAGGAGTGAGTCCTAAAGTGAATGTGAGTATGCGACAATCTGTCCTCAAACTAAGAAAACAGTTTGTCACTTCAAGGTTTTATCCTCCACCTTAAGGGAGAAGCAGACTTGAGTCAGTGGGATCCTTTCTGGATCTTTCTGGTTTTTGTTTTTTTGGTTTTTTTTAACTAGTCCATAGTTTTGAAAAAACTAGTGTTTAGAAAGCAAATTCCAGTAACTAGTCAGTTACAGCACACTTATTTTTCCAGGAACTAATTTACCCAGTTTTTATTTTATTCCTGAGGGCACCTAGCTCATGGGTCCGATGTGCGACAGGTATAGGATTAGGTATTGACAAATCCAAGATAATGTGGGAATATATATGAAAGAGCTATCACAGAAACTATCTTAACTTATTAAAATTGTGCCCGTCTACCTCTTGTCACAAGATAAAGCTACTGGCACTAAGACAGACCTGTTCAAAAGATGAACATGTTCCTCAAGGGTTTTTCCTCACTTCTTGCTCCAGTCTCTGATTTCCCTCGGGTTGGGGTTGAGGGAGATTCTAGCAGTTTTTGCCAGTTCAGCATAATAATAGGAACTGGTAGTTCTAAAATTTTTTCATGAAGATATTTATTAAGGTTGGCTTCCAGTCCATTTTTGTAAATATTTTACATCACTTAAAACTATTTAATCTATGTCATCAGGATTTAAAAAGTGATCTGTTTGTTTGTTAGACTAATACATCATTTGAAATTGATTTTTGTTTATTATTTGACCTTATAAGAGTCAGTTAAATTTAGACTTCTTTCCGTTTTTTGCTTTATACATTTTGATGCTTTTTTAATTTGATGAGTAAAATTTGTAGGGCTGTGCCCTTTGCAGTTTTCAATCTCTTTTTAAGTCACTTTAAGTGTACACCTCTGAATTCGTATTTGTCTGATAGTCACACTATGATACAAACTTAACATTGGCTTAGTTAATAACTTTGTCTTAATTTTTAATCTATTTCTGATACTATATTTGTGTGTGGCCAATTTTCTAGTATCTTTTACCTATGTTTAATTTCTTTGCCTTGTGGTCTTTTAAAAGATTTATGCTATGACTTTTGTACAGTTGCATTATACTTGTAAATTTAATTTACTCAACACTATTATCTATCTACTTTGAAAAAGAAACTTCTGTCTTAGATGTCTCAGTATAATAGCATTGGTCTAAGCTGTAATTTATCAATAAATCTTCCTAAAACTCATAAAGATCAAATGGAGAGAAAATAAAATTACCCATAATTCTATGTTAATAGAAAATAGGAATTTTTATTAAATGTGCTTATAAATTATACAATTTTTATTTACATATAAGTGGGGAAAAATGTATCTGAGTCTTCTTAACCTTACAATGTTGGGTAGAAAGCCCGTATCATGCTCCCACGCATTTTAGACAATAACAGCGAAGAGAACATAGTCCATTAGGAACCCAGATATTAATGAGGGTTCATTCCTAGAAGAAGATCCAAGGCCCAATGAATCAAAGCACTGACTAATGGTGATAAGAAAAGGAAAGTCTGGAAGGCCTGTGAGAATAGGGACTGCAATAGTATTTCATGAATAATGCATGTTAGATAAGAGAAATGTTTCTTATAGACTTAGTGACAGGATAAAGAAAGGACTTCAGAAGGACCATAATAAAACAAAATAGAAGAAAAGAAGCTGAAAATGAGAGACAAAAAGAAAAGCACCTAATAATGAGGAAATAATGCTTTGCTATAGTAACCCCAAGAGTCTGCCCTTCAACTGAGAAATTAAAATTTTCTACCACAGCTTTTAAAAGACTGCTATTGTCAGTCTTACAAAAATTTTAAATGAATTTAAAAACCAGAAAATGCATTAAGCATAAAGTCTTAATTAAACATAAAAATAAAAATCAGAATTATTTAGCAGAAAATACACACACACAGTTACAACCCATAGTGCAAAGTGTAGTCATGAGACCAGCAAATGTAGATATAGAAGTAAATGAAGATACAGGAAAACACAAAGCAAGGCACATAAATTTTAGAAAAGATACTGAATGATAATTTTTTAAAAATTTCAGAAATGAAGAACAAATTTCAAGGCTTGAACACATCTGCTGATAATTCAAAGTACTGAAAAATAAGATTTAACAAAGATAAAAGAAAAGAAATATTTGGAAAATAGCCATAAAATAATAGAGTAGAGAGTGGCAAAAAGGATCTAACATACATATAATTGAATCTTCTGGAAAATAGAAGAAATTATAACATAAAAAGTATAGAACTAAAGTTAAACATTAAATAAATTCACAACTATTTAGAAGTGCAAGAAAATATACCAACACATTTTGAAAGAAGCTAGTTTTTAACTAGAAATTTCACCTAGAAAGATCAACTCTGAAACATAACTTTGTTATATACAAATAAAGTTTTTGTTTGTTTGTTTGTTTTTTGGGTTTCTTTTTTGAGACAGAATTTCTCAGTTCGTTACCTGTGGTAGAGCGTCATGGTTCACAGTAACCTCAAATACTTGGGCTCAAACTATTCTCTTGTTTCAGCCTCCAGAGTAGCTGGGACTATGACAGGTGCCAGCTACAATGCCCCGCTATTTTTAGAGACTGGGTCTGCTGTTGCTCAGGCTGCCCTCAAACCTATGAGCTCAGGCAGTCTACCTGCTTCAGCCTCTCAGAGTGCTGGGATTGCAGGCATGAGTCACCACGCCCCGCCCTACAAAAAAAGTTCTTAGTCAAGTGAGGTGGCTTAAGGCCTTTAATCCTAGCACTCTGGGAGGCCAAGGCAGGTAAATTGCTTGAGCTCAGATTTTCCAGGCCAGCCTGAGTCAGAGCTGAGACTCCATCTCTGAAAATAGCTGGGCATTGTGGCAGACGCCAGTAGTCGTAGCTACTGGGGAAGCTGAGGCAAAAGAATGACTCAAGCCCAAGAATTTGAGGTTGCTACTGAGGATGACAAACTGAGATTCTGTCTTAAAAAAAAAAAAAAGGAAAGAAAAGAAATTATTTGGGGATCATGCAAAAACACCAAATTTTTATTTAAATTAGTATAATTTCTGTAATATACTTCATTAAAATTAACAATCTTACAGCAACATTAAAAAAAAAACTCAAGCAACAAAAGCATGATCTGAAGATTTTTCTTCCCCCTCAAACCTATAAAAAATCAAGGAGCAATATCTTGAGAAATATTGTTCTCATGAGTTAGCCAAGTAAAATTTACTTTGGAAAGTATTTCATTCTAATACAGGAATGCCTCTGAAAATTATACAAAAAAGGATTAGTGGTGGAAAATCCTTTATTCCTGTATAAATACACATACACACTCTAACTGTAGGGTATGTTAAACAGTTTGATGAAAACATTTCAGATTGTATATGAAACCAGCACATTGTATCCCTTGATTGTACTAATGTACGCAGCTACGATTTAATAAAAGAATTAAATTAAAAAATCAATGAAATAAAAAAAATGAACATAGAAGAGTAATGTATAAAACTAGCATTGCAATTGGTTTTTAATGGAGGAAGAAGGAGATCTAATTAAAAAAAAGAGGAATTTAATATCATCCTATTGATAATATTTTATATAATAATTGAGAATAAAAACATTAATTAAAATTTCAAACCAAATATTTGAATTTTAAGATGGGAAAGCCAGAAGGCTAAGGACATGCTAATGAGCATATTTCAAGTGGTTACAAAAGTAACATGTCAGCTAATTTAAGAAAATATTAGATTGGCAACAAAACAAAGGCTATGCTGTAAGCCAGAAATAATTCAGAAAACAAAGTGATTTATAAGATTAAGACATTGACAAATTATCAAATGCAGACAGAAAAAGGAGAGTTTTCACTTTCCATGTGAAAAGAAGAATTCAGACATTATAATGAAGACTGTAATTCTGAAGGTTGCAAATCAACAATATTTAACATTATGCACAATATACTCTAAAAAGGGAAAAATAGATTAGAAATAAATTGTAAAACAAAGAAAAATACATTTCTACAAAATTCAGTATTATTTTTTAACCATATAACTGTAATAAAAGAGAGAATATAAACAAAAGCTTCAATAAATAAAATAATTAATTTTGGCTGGGGAGGATGGCTCGTGCTTGTAATTTTAGCACTTTGGGAGGCCAAGGTGAGAGGCAAGATCAAGAACCTGTTTCTACTAAAAATAAAAAAATTATCTGGGCATCCTGGTGGGTGTCTATAATCCCAGCTACTTGATAGGCAAGAAAATGGCTTGAACCCAGGAATTTTATGTTGCTGTGGCTAGGCTGATGCCATAGCACTCTAACTTGGAGAATGAGTAAGACTCTTTCACAAAATAACAATAATTTTAAGAAGAATACATTTGAAGTAAAGGATTATAGACAACACAGTATTCAGCAGAAATTTTTAATTCTTGAAATCTTAACATTACTAAAAAAGTGATTTAACACAAAAAAATAGAAAGATGACATCGAATTAAATTGAAAGAAATTAAAAATAAGAAAATATATGTAATAAAATTTATTTAAAATTATAAATTAGTTTCTTAAAAGAATCTTTACCTCCTCAAGAGAAAAGAGATTTAATACTGAGTTGAGAAAGATAATTTCATATAAATTATGTTTGCAAAAAACTTTATAAAAATATCAGTTTTTCACAGAAAACATGTCCAAAGAACTATTTCTTTTACCAAAAACAAAGTTTCACATATGTTAATTTTTGGATATAATTTCACAGATTTTGAAAATCAGATACCTGCAAAATTATCTAACCTGTTCCTAATGATAGAATAAGGAAGAAATCTTCCAAGTTATTTTTATTAAGCAATATAACTTTGACACTTAAACTTGGTTAAGATTGTATGAAAGAGTAAATTACAGATCAACCTATATAATAATTACAATGTTCCAATATAGTCACTGGAAAATCAAATAACACATTGTCTCAATCTAAAATGTCCCAGTGGATTTTATTTCAGGAATACAAAGTTGATTCAATATTAACGTAGCCAACCACTTAGTTTATAAGAGTGGCAAAATGGAGAAAAAATAAAAACATACATCACTTCTATATACTTAAAGAAAATTCTATGAAGCTAAACATTTATTTATAAGGAAAACGACTTAAATGACAAGTCAGTCACTGAGTACTGGTTACTTCTGTATCATCCATCTATTTATATCTGTACCTTTAGATATCGAAAAACTAGCATCTTTCTTTCTTTTTTTTTTTCTTTTAGAGACAGAGTCTCACTTTATCGCCCCTGGTAGAGTGCTGTGGCGTCCCACAGCTCACAGCAACCTCCAGCTCTTGGGATAAGGCAATTCTCTTGCCTCAGCCTCCAGAGTAGCTGGGACTACAGGTGCCCACCACAACCCCCAGCTATTTTTTGTTGCAATTTGGCCGTGCAGGGCTTGAAGCTGCCACCCTTGTTACATGGGTCTGGTGCCACACTTACTGAGCCACAGGCACTACCCACAAGCATCTTTCTTAATGAAGAAAAGATAAAAGCATTCTGGATGAAGTCAAGAGAATGATAATATTCTTCATATCCTATTTCTTTTTAACATTATATAACAGACTACAGCAAGATAACAATTAGAAGCATAAGAATTAGTCTGACAGAAACAGTGGAAAAGGAAATTTTATTAGAGGATTTATAAAGGATATTTGACCATGCCTAGAGACATTTTTGATTGTCTCAGGGTTAAGGGTAGAGTTGAGGTAGCTATTGGCATGTGGTGAGTAATGTCCAGGAAAGCTGCTGTTATACGTCCTACAATGAACAGGACAGGACACCACCTACCCCCACCCTGCAACAAAGATTTATCAGTCAAAATTTCAACAATGGTGGAGTTGAGAAATTTTGACACACAATAACAAATAGATGATATAATGGAAAATAAAAACAACATTTACAAAAGCCAATGAAATACAAAAAAAGATATCTAAAGCCATAAGCAACACTTTAAGCATAAAACTTCTATAATGAAAATTTTGAGAATTGTAGGGTCGAATGGAAGGTCTATTTCAAAGGACGCTGTCACATACCCTTTAGTGCCTGAACATCAGCAGCAGATGAGTGTGGGACAGCAAGCTCAAGGAAGGGGAAAGAGCCCAGCTGCCTCTGGATGTTCCAAATACCATGATCTAAAAAGACAGAGCTCATCAAAATATATCACTTCCTCATCTCTAATGTACTGGCCATAAATATCCTTTCTTCTTTCTCCCATCTCCAAACCAGTCCCCTCAGGGTGTATATCTTTCAGGTTCTCTATAAACTTCCCAAATTGCCAGCGTGTTTCCATCATTCTGCTGTGATTGTCTTGTAAGAGTTTCCAACGTTGCCCTTGTGTCTCCACGACCACCACCTACAGTGGACTCATTCCGAGCAGATGCTTGATGGGCACTGACTTTGAACTACTCTAAAGTTCAGGGGTCACCAGCTGCCCCAGAGTGTTGTGTGACTCAGGTCTAGATGTCCCCTGAAATCATGGGGATAGTGTGGAACAGAATGCCACCTCCCCGTAGGGAACCTCATCCTGGTTCGGCAAGACAGGCCTGGCCTCCCCACTTTTCTGTGAGCGCCCTTGGCCCTTGAGCAAGCAGCAACATCTGGTGGTGAGACGGTTAACGCTGACCCCAGAACGCTGCTCCCAGCTCCACCCTCAGCTTCAGCTGTGGCACCAGGAGGCCCTCCTGGCTGTGGACGCCCAGCCTGTGCGCGTCCTGAGTACTGTGTCGTGAGAACGTCGTCCTCCCGCCCTGTGCTGGGAGAAGTCCCACGGCCTCACTCATAACTCTCAAAGGGCAAGAAATTGGGCTGTTTCTAACACTAATGTCACCACCACCATCCCCTCCCTCACCACCATTAACCGCCACTGTCACTGCCACCACCACTACAGTCACCTCTGCCAACATTAGGCACCACCCCTAACACCCGTGGATGACCACAAACACATTCACCTTCAGCACGGTCACCCCTCCCACTATGTCACTCTCTATGTGACACTCCCCTCCCCCACCCCCTAGGCCACAGGGAGCACTGCTGGGGCCTCTTGGTAGGAATGTAGGAGGGACCAGAGACAGGAAGGCAGGCGGACGTGCACACTCCAGCTCATAAAATGCAAACAGTCCCGCGCAAGACACTGCCTGAATGCGTTTGAGACTGAAGGTCCTGCTGGTGGAAACAAATGCTGGAAAGGTCGCAAGACCCAGGTTCAGAGCTGGCGCCTCCCTCCAGGACATAGTCAAGTGCGGGTGGTAGAAGACGGACAGAAAACAGGTCGCCCATTGATTTGTGCAGTGCGAAAACAAAGGAGGTGAGCCAGCGCCAACCTGTTGGGACAGAAATACCAGGGCACGTTTTCTTTCTCCTTCGCTTCTATAGACAGCAACTGTACACAGGAAACTTAATCACTGGAGTTCAGCTCTGCAGAGCCACACTGTCAGACCTGTGCCTTGTTCATTTTGCCTCATTCTCTCAGAAGACTCAGAGCCTCATTCATCAGAACAATCGCCTCAGCCCACAGGGGACTGGGTGTCGTTTCTAAGCTATAACACCTTGTAACACATAACGGAAAAATAAAATACTCTTGGCAAGAGTTTATAACTCGTCTGAATGACCCAATTAAACACACCATTTTCAAATCAAACACACATTTCCTAATGCAGAGGGAGAATTGTTAAATTTCACAAATTTCAGGGCTTGATAATTGTCTAAAAGTATTTTTTTTTTTAGAATAACACTCTTTTCTTCTTCCTCTGCAATCACTGCCTCAGTGATGTCATCGGTCCTGTAACTTTGGAACCTCCCAAATCTGCACCTCTGGCCCACCCCTCCCTCCTGAACTCCAAGTTCACATAGCCAGCTTCCCCCTGATGGCCCCATTTAAACACTTCACAGGCATGATGTTCTTAATATACTTGGAACAAGTCCCTTGTTTCCCCCCTGAACCTGGTCCTGACATACTTCCTGCTTTTAGAGAAGGGTCAACAGCATTGTCCTGGGAAGAGCCTCCCTCAGTGCGTCTAGCCCTGCCACTTCTCTTGCCCAGCAGACCTCCTGTAGCTCCTGCGCTGGCCTGCCTGCTTCTTACCCCACTCCCATCTATCCTCCACCCAGGATGCATTTGTGAGAATGAACATCATGTCATATCCCTCTCCTGCTCAAAATCCACCTGTGGCTTGTCACCACACTTAGGATGCAGCCACAGCCCCCAACACAGCCCTGAGGCTCTGACCCCACCTTCAGCCATGCCCCTTTTCTCTCCTCCCTGCCAGCGACCCTCTTGCTGTTCTGAAAACACCAAATTCACTCCTTCCCCAAGGACTTGGCGCTTGGTCCACCCTCTGATCCTCTCTGGCTTATTCTCTCGGTCCATGCTGAGAGGCCCGGCTCTAGGGGGCCCTCCCTGACTACCTTATCTAAATAGCTCTTGCACCTTCATGCCTCATCCCCTTTGCCCTTTTTCTTCGTGGTACTTATCATTTCTTGTCTGTCTTATCCCTTGAGTTTAAGTTCCATAAAAGACCAGGCACAGTGGCTCGCTCTTGTATCCCTAGCACTCTGACAGGCCAAGGCAGTAAGATCATTTGAGAATAGGAGTTGGAGACCAGCATAAGCAAGAGCAAGACCCTGTCTCCACAAAGATAGAAAAATCGGCCAGGCACAGGTACACATCTGTAGTCCCAGCTGCTTGGAAGGGTAAGGCAGAAGGCCCACTTGAGCCCAGGAGTTTAAGGTTGCTGTGAGCTGTGATGATGCCATTGCACTCTAGCCCAGGTAATAGAGCAAGACTTTGTCTCCCAAAGGATTGTTCTGTATGATTTGTTCAGTGCTATATCTCTAGCATTTAGCACATGGCCCAGTAATAGTCAGTTGTTATTAGAATGATTGATTGAATGAGCACTATGCCCACCCAATGGAGCTTGCTACCTTTCTACCCATCTTTGTGCCCTATGTGCTCTCATTCAAGATGGCAAGATGGACTCACTTGTTATTCTCTCCCAAGAGCAGCATTTAAGAATAATTTCTGAAGAGAGTGGTAATATGTCAGAAATGGCTACACTTCCAGCTTGCCAAAGTTACACACACAGTTCAGGCCATAGCCACCTTGTAGAATGCATACCAAGAGGGAGATGAGTGTCTGGAGTGGACCAGAGATCAGCAAATGGAAAAACTCGTGTCCTATATGCTCATGGCCTAAGATCATACAAGAAAAAATGTGCAGAGAGTCTCCCCAGCTATATCCAGACTGGCTACATAATTTGTAGAGCCCACTGCAAATAAAAAATGTGGGGCCCAGCCAAGGCTGAAGAAGTCAGTCTCGTTTTCTCTTGGGCCCACTACCCAGCCTCCTGCAATTAGGCAATGTGCAAGGGCTTGCAACCCCTGTTCCAGGATGTGTTTGGAACCTAACTTGATGGTGAAAAAGAAGCCCCCACCTCGCATGCCATGATGCTGTCAGCTGGGCAGGGGCAACTGTCACCTTCCCTCACCCTGAGATGCCTGGTGGCATGGGTCCACCCATCATCCTGTCCTTACCTCCACCTGGCAGAAGGGGAGGACAACAGCAGAATGAGGCCTCCTCCAGTGCGACCAGATCACTGCCCCACTGAGAGCGGTAGCAAGGTGGAGTGGAAAAGGCCACCCAGGGCACAGAGGGGGGAAGTAGGCAGCGGAGAGCCAGCAGGAGAGGCAAGGAGGTGGCAAGAGCCAAGCCTGCATGTGAGCTGAGCCTCCAAGTAACTTCTCCACTTCCCAACACTCTTCTCTCTTGTTGTTGAAACAGAGTCTCACTATGTCTCCCTCCATAGAGTGCTGTGGCGTCACAGCTCACAGCAACCTCAAATCTTGGGCTTAAGTGATTCTCTTGCCTCAGCCTCCTAAGTAGCTGAGACTACAGGCGCCCACCACAACGCCCAACTATTTTTTGTTGCAGTTGTCATTTTGTTTTTAGCTGGCCCAGGCCGGGTTTGAACCTATCATCCTCGATGTATGTGGCTGGCACTGAGCCACCCAACACACTTCTCTTACAGAACACAAATTCAAAGAGAAATAGCAAGAATTTCAGAGCAAGAACTCCAGAGCATTAAACCCCAAGCATGGACCTCTTTTGAGCAGAGAGGCCTGAATTACTCAAGCACACATGAGCCAGCCCTGGCAGTAGTCCCAGAGGAGAGGGCCAGCATTGCCTGTAGTCCTCTCTAGCTTTAGAAGCACCTCCACAGCATAAGTAGCTCTGGACCATGTCAGACTTCTGTTGTCTTCTTGCTGCTGTGGCGGTGCCATTGTTTGAGGTCAGAGAATTTGCTTAAGAGCCCCTATCTGAGGGCTTCCATAATCCTCAGAGCCTAGAGTAGACCAGAACTCTTGTCAGCCAACCTGTGCAGGTGTGAAGTCCTGGCTAAGATTTCAGAGGAACAGATAAGATTTCTTCAGTTTTCATTTGTGATTATTTAATCTTAAGTATGTTGTAAAAAAAGTAAAATCTGAATGTGGTGGATTTTTAAGTTGAAGTATTATTTACATGTAATAAAATGCATAGATCTTTGTCAATGATTTCCAACTCAAATCAAGACATGTAACAACTTCTCTATTATCTTAAAAAGTGATCTCATGTCCCTTTCTGGTTAACACTCCCACACACAGAGGCAGGCACCGTTCTGATTTGTATCATCAGAGATTTATTTTTTGCTATTCTCGAACTTCACATGAAGGAACCATACAGTAAAGAATCTTTTGTGCCTGGCTTCTTTCAGTCAATATAACATTCCTGAACGTTATCTGCAATAACTGAGTAAAATAGTTGTTTGTATCGCTGAGTAGTATTTCATTACATGACTGTATCACAGTTTGCTTAGTGAGTCCTGTTGATGTGTATAGGTTTGTTTCCATTTGGGGACTATAATGTATAAAGCTCCTATAAATATTTCTGTACGTGTCCTTTTTGTGAACATAAGTTTTCATTTGTCTCGAAACAAATAAAGCACAGAGAAAGATCAAGATCATTAGCCATTAGGAAATATAGATTAAATACAGATTAAAACCACAACAGCATACTACTGCTCACCTAATACAATAGTTAAAGTTTAAAATTTTGACACAGCAAGTGTTGGAGTGAATATATGGGAACCAGAACATTTGCATGCTGCTGGTGGAAATATAAAATGGTCCAACTACTTTGGAAAACCATTTGGCAGTTTCTTGAGAAGGTAGACATATGTTTACCATATGATTCAGTATTCTACCCCCCCAAAATTTAAGCGTATGTCTATACAAATACTTGCACATAAATGTTCACACTGCAGCTTTATTTGAAATTATAAAATATTAGAAACAAACCAAATGTCCATTAATAGTCAAATGAATAAACAAATTGTGGTATAATATATCCACATAGTAGAATATTACTCAATAATAAAAAAGAATGAACTACTGGACAGATAGCAAACATTGATGAAGCTAAAACTTACCGATATATACTACAAAACAACTAAATCTCAAACTTATAATAGTTATGCTGAGTTAAACAACCCAGACAAGGCAAGGGTGTCAATTATATGATTCCATTTATATAAAATTATAGGGAATGCAAATTAATGTCTGATTTTATAAAAGCAGAACAATCTCAGATTGGACGGGCAGAGACAGCAGGAGGACAGAGTTACAATGAGGCATGATGAAAGTTGATTGGCATGCTTGTTACAGTGATGATGGTTATGGCTTCATGGGTGTATGTGTATGTCAAAACTTTTTTAACTATACACTTTATGTGGGTACAGTTTACTGTTTGTCAATTATACTTCAATCAAGCTATTTTTAAAAGTCAAGTGACCGTACAGTAAAAATTGACTTCTGAATTTTGTCACTGCTCTATCTCTCCTTATTCAAATACCACATGGTCTTATGTATTGTAAATATATAGTAATTCTTATTTTTCCTTTGGTATCTCCTTCTTGAGATGTATACATAGTAATTCTTGAGTTAAGGTGACATTAGTGCTCCAAATTTGTTCTTTTTCAATATTGTTTTGCATATTCTATATAAGTTTTATTTCCATATAAATTTTAGAATCAACTTGTCAATTTTTTTTCAAAAACTCTGGTGGTACCATTATTGAGATTGTGCTGAAACTATAGATAAGTTTAGGAAGAACTGACATCTTAAATATATTAACTATTCTAATTCATGAGCCTATCAACCAGTATTATGAATTATATTCTTTACAGAATTTATTTTATCTAATTTATCAATATAAACTTCACAATATTACCTAATAATTTTTAACATCTATAATAATATTTCTTCTTTCTCCCAATAATGGTATTTTATTGTTTCCCTCTTTCTTTTTCTTTGATTAGACTTGCTAGGAGTTTAATATGTTCATAGTTTTTTAAAGAACAAAATTTTAGTTTTGTTAATTTTCCCTCTTGTTAGTTTTCTAGTGTGGTGATTTCTTTATTTTTCTTTCTTCTACTTCCTTTTGATATTCTTTACTCCTTTTCTTTCTTCCTAGTGTGGAAGCTTAGTTCATTGTCCATTGACTTTCATTGTTTCTGATGAAAATGAAACCTCACTTATTGTTATTCCCTTGAACATAATGTGTCTTTTTGTTTTCTTGTTATCTTTGGTTTTCAGGAGTTAGATCATAATGTGCCTTTGTGGTTTCCTTTCTATTTATTTTCCTTGAAGCTTACTGGCATTGGATATTGGATTGATGTTTTTCTTTAGTTTTGTGAATTTTTAGCCAATTCCTTGTCAGATATTCCTTCTGCCCTATCTTTCCTCTCTTCCCTTTCTGAAACTCCAATTAAATGTATGTTGTCCTATTCACATTGGCCACAATTCTCTAATGGTTTGTTCAATTATTTTTCTCATTCTTTTTTTCTCTCTTTGCTTTAGTGTGGCCCTTTTTTGTCATTGACCTGCCTTTGAATTTATTAATCCCTTTTTCTGCTGTATTCATCAGCTTTTACTCTTATGGAAGCCCATTTAATCCTTTGTTTGGGATATTTTATATATATATATATCTCAGTTCTGTTAAAGGCTTGTCCTTCTCTGGAACTTGGTTCCCTTAGACATATATTCCTTCATTACTATCCCAAGACTTTTAAAAAAGATGAATTTTAGCTTATCTGGTGTTCTTTTATTGTTATAATGGGAACAACAGCATTTTACAAACTTCTGTAGCCTATCTAGAAGTAGAATTCTATCTACAAAATTTTGGATGCCCTATTTTGTTTTTTGTTTTTTGTTTTTTTGTAGAGACAGAGTCTTACTTTATCACCCTCGGTAGAGTGCCGTGGTGTCACACAGCTCACAGCAACCTCCAGCTCCTGGGCTTAGGCAATTCTCTTGCCTCAGCCTCCCAAGTAGCTGGGACTAAAGGCGCCCGCCTCAACACCCGGCTATTTTTTTGTTTTGCAGTTCTGGCGCTGGGTTTGAACCCGCCACCTTTGGTATATGGGGCTGGAGCCCTACTTGCTGAGCCACAGGCTCTGCCCTATTTTGTTTTTAATATTACTGGAAAATTGCAAGAACAGTACAAAGAATTTCTGCATATACTTCATTCACCTAAAGATCCCTTTCAAATTTCGCCACCTGTCCTGACATGTGCTTTATGAAAAGAGAATTCGAACCAGAGTGCCCATTGTACTTAGTTGTTATCTGTCCACACCCCACTTCAGTGCAAAACCATTCTTGAGTCCTTCCTTGACCTTTATGTCCTTGACATCTTTTTAAGATAGTAAAGGCCACTTGTTTTATTAATGTCCCTCAGTTTGGGTTTATCTGATGTTTCCTCATGACTGCATTGAGGTTATGAATTTTTGGCAAGAATGTTACCAGAGTTACACTGAGCTCCACATAGGAATCAGCGTCAGCTTGTGCCATCACTGGTAATGTTAATATTGATCACTTGAGTAAGGTGATACCTGCCAGCTTTCTCTACTGTAAAATTGCCCTGTTTTCCTCTAAAATTAATAAACATTTTGTAATGAGATACTTTGAGGCTATGTAAATATCCTATTATTTCTCTAACTTTCACAGTGAGCATTTGTTGGTGTTTTTGCCTGAATTAATTAGTACAATGATGACTGCCAAATGAAAATTTTCTAATTCCATTATTCCTTCTGGATTTACTAGTTGAAATTTTACCACAAGAAAGAGTTTTTCTCTTGTCTCCACTTATTTGTCCACTTTGTAAAAGTAAGTGTAGACTCATGGATTCTGCTGAATAAATAGCCATTATCCATTACAATCATTATTTACTTTTGTGCTCAAAACGTCCCAGATTTGGCCAGTTTGGTTTCTCCAAACCAGCTTCTGTGTCCTTTTGCTGTGTGTTCTGATTCTTTAAGTACTTCCTTACTTTCTGGCACAACAAGATGTTCCAGGCTATTCTTATTCTTTCTCTGCCCCTTCCCTGGAAGGAGCCACTTCGTCAAAGAGCTTTGGTTCCTTTTAGTGGTGAGTTGTATTTAGAAACCAAGATGTGAAAGTTAAATGTGCTCCTCGCTACAGGGGGTTTACTGCATGCAGATATTCACTCAGAGAGCAGATACAAGAAACATATGTGCACACATATACATGCATATACATCTTGAGTTATAAATCCTGAGTTCACTTCCAAACCTCCAATGCCAACCCAACCACAAGGTTCATTCTAGCATTCCTTCCTTTCATATTTGTGACTCTCCTCTCTCATGAGAAACCCAGCTCCCATGGCCCTCAACATATGTACTCATTGCAGGATCCACCTATAAAACAGTCTCTGCCCTAGCAGGCTGCTGCCTAACTCAGCCCCTTCCTTTCAGGGGTTCTAATCCCACCTTGCCACCACCCACCTCAACTTCTTTCCAAAACTTATGAGGCCAACCTCCCACTCAGTCGCTTTCCTTCTGATGGCCTCGTCCCCTACCCCACCCCACCCCCACCATGTGCTCTGCCACCTTCCTCCTTACTATGACTTTTTGAAGACAAAACATTGTTAGAATTTTGTCTTCTTGAGGAAAAAAAAGTCTTACACACAAAATGCATGAGTTGAGATAGTCTATTATCAAGAATCAAAGATCTTTTGGGGAGTTAATATGACTTGCTTAGAGAAATATTTTGATTTTTAATAGTGTCCAAAGTTGCGCTATAAATAAGATTGAGCCAACACTTACTACAGAATGACTTCTGTCCAAGCTTTTAGGTGGAAATACATCAATGAGGAAATACATCAATGAACTTTGTTATGTTCTCGACTTTCTGGAGAGCACAACCAGACAAAACAGCAGCGTCCGAATTATCATAGACTAGAGAGCAGTTGACATTGCAGGTGGAGGCCCACGCCGTGGTGGGCCTGCCTACAGCAAGGCACTGCCTACTAAGAAGATCCTTCATGGTCAACTCAGTCTTTTGATTTCTTTTATCCAAAATGGTCCAAATAGGGTCAGTCACTGACTTTGTATTTTGTCACCAGCCACATCTGTATATCACAGAATGTACTAATGCTGAGGGCCCTTTCTCTGGCTTTAGAGGTGCAAAGTAGGTCATTGGTGACATATTTGCTCATTGACTTTTTTTCTTTTCCTCCACTGGACCCCATAACTAGACTTCTCTTTATTGTTTAAGTTCCTGATGGTGGGGGAGTTTAAGTTTGTTTTAAACATGCAGATAAGCACAGGAAAATAAAGTAGGCTGTCTGGAAATAATCCAGGCTTTTCCTGGGGTTCTTTTATAGCAGGAACCCTTCTCAGCCTGTCTCCAAAAGGCTAAATGGTGCTTTGGAAATAATACCCCTGTGTTTATCTCTAATATTTTTTAGTTGTTGAATTCCATTTTTTAAAAAATCATAATCTGAAGGGTATGTCGGATCTATTAAGTATACAGTATAAATCTCTTAACACAGTAATTAAG
This sequence comes from Arctocebus calabarensis, assembly GCA_963573935.1. NCBI lineage: Eukaryota > Metazoa > Chordata > Mammalia > Primates > Lorisidae > Arctocebus > Arctocebus calabarensis. Next base: position 22,649 of record CAUYON010093240.1, read on the forward strand.
TAAAAGAGATGAGGTATATATTAACCAGTGCAATGTAAGCATTCCTAATTCTATATGAGATCACATTGTACCCCATAAATGCATTAATGTATACATGATCCATGTTTATGATTTAATAACAAAATTTTTTAAAATCATAATCTGACTTCTACCTCTGGAAATTGGCAGATAAATAATTTTTAAATCCTTTTAAGAATCAATGTGTAAGAAAGAAAATAAGGAAAACCTGGAGGCTAAAAATGCAAGTAAAATCAGGAATCCAGAGAGGTAAGAGAACAGTGAGACTGACTTCACCTTGAGGGCTTTTGCCAGACTGGATGAAGTTCAGCTTTGGTTTGTGCACCCTCTGTGATCCAGAGCACCTCCACGGTGGACATATTTGGAAAGTTCCCCACTCCCTAACTCCCTCTATAAATCTGGGACCCTAAAAAGTTATATCTCCAGTATAAGAGTAAACAAGAAAGATGTTCACTCAGTCCCAAGCAACTATAAGAAAATGCACTTGTCTCTATCTTGGCACTGAGTACAGTGGCAGAAAGTTTCCTGATAATTTACAACCATGTGCTGATCTCTATAAAGAACTGTCGCTCGTGTGCAAACTACCCAAGTAGTCTGAAAAAAATCTCAAACATAAAATTTAACCCAAACTGGTGAAGTTCTTGGGTACCTGTTAATTAGTTTGATTTAAGCATTCCACATTTTATGTCAAATCATAACATTGTACCCCATAAACATATATAGTTATGATTTAATAAAAATTAAGTTTATAAAGAAAAAGAGTAAAGTAGAAAGTAACCATCCAAACTCCTTGCTTCGTGGAGTCCAAGTGCAAATAACTATTAGAAAACTATAGATCTTGTGTGATCACAGTGATTATAGTTAAGCTACATTATGTATTACATGTATACTCAAATAAAAGACCACAAGGGAATCTATAAAATGAGAACAATAGTTGTCTTTTGGTAAATTGAAAATAGATGTTTATTTTATTCCTTATACTTTCTTTTATTTTCCAAAAGTAGTTATTGTTGGGTTTTTCCTGAACATAATTTATTCTTTTTCTTGGATGTGATATGAAAAATAAAAAATTTCTGGTCTGGGAAAAACAAAAAAAGAAGAGCCTATATCCAAACTGCATGTCAAAATTTTTTACAGATTAATTTCATACAAAATCTGAGCTCCTTTAAAAAAAAAATCACACTACTCTGGGGATATATTCCATGTAAGAATGAGAATAATCTATAAATGGCAAAATGATATAGAACATATTAATAAAATATATATATTTAATATGTTTTAAAGTTTTAAAAATGATTGACAATCAAGAGATTATACTAGTGACCAATCATCTTTGTCAATGATTAAATAGAAATTCTAGAAATAAAAATTCTAAATTAAAAGATATATTAAACAGTATATTAGAAATAGGTGAAAAGGGAATTCAAGAGTTGAAAGATAAATTTGAAGAAATTATACAGAATACAGCACAAAAACACCAAAGATGGAAAATATGAAAGAGATAAGAGATATTAAAATAGAATGAAAACTTACAGCATATGTCTAATTATTATAATACACATATGTGTAAACAATGAGTACTGTAAGTGAAAATGAATGAATTATAGGCCTATGAAAAGACAGACGAAACAAAACATAGTGTGAGATTGAAGAAGTCTCAGATGAATACATACAATATGATTCAGTTGCATAAAATTCAAAAAATGAAAAACAGTGTATCACATAGGGATACAAGGGTGAGACAAAACTATAAAGAAAAGCAAAAGAATAATAAACACAAAATCAATGATAATGGTTACTTCTGAGTGAGAATGAGTGATTAGAATTAAAGAGGTACAAAGGGGAAAATTCAAAACTAATGAAACTGTTCTTTTTCTCTATGTGGATGGGTGAGTACATGGTAGTTTGATGTATTGTAATGCTTATGCTACCCATGAAGTACACATTTATTTCTTTCTATTCCTTATTTAATAAGAATAACGTAAACATTTATATTTATTTGAATTTGAATTTTTACGTGTTGTGAAATAGGTTTCCAATGTTATTTCATCCTAGGTGGAGAACTAGTTGCCGTAGCATCGTTTATCACATAGCTATCCTTTCCTCATTAGAAGGATCACTTTAGTCAAATATCTAATTTTCATATACGTTGGAATTCATTTCTGGATCCTCTCTGCAATTTTAATGACAAGTCCACAGTCATTGATTCGTTTATCCCAAGGTCAATATCATATTGATTTTGTCACAGAAGCTTTCTGGTTTGATGTTCTAGTATCTGGTAAGGCAGATCCCCTTCACTATTCTTTTCTTATTTTTCTTGGTTATCTACAGGCAGTTATTCCTTCAAATGAACTTTTAAAGATCATTTTGTCTAATTCCAAAAAGATTGTGTTAAATTTGTAAATTTATGGTAATGTCTTCCCGCCCAAGAATAAGAAATGTCTTTGCATTTGTTCAAATTTTGTTTTATGAGCTTCAATAGGATTTTATAATGTTTTCCATATAGGTCCTACAGCTTTCTTGTCAAATTTGTTTGTAGATATTTTATGGTTTTTACCATTATTATGCATGGACTGCTTTTCCTTTTGCCCTTCTAATTATTCATTGGTAATGTCAAGACAATTGACTAATTTTGGCATATTTAACATCTGTCCAAATAGTTTATCATAATTCTCTTGTAATTTAATGTTTTCACTGCAATCTCTTGGTTTTCTAAGTATACAGATACATAATTAGCAAAAAGAGATAGTTTTTAGTTGTCTTTGTTTTACAGATGTTAATGATTATTTCATTTTCTTGTCTTATTATATTTCCTTTTTGAATAGAAATGGTGATAACAGGTATCTCTGTCTGGCTCATGATTTTATTGGAAATACTTAATGATTTGGGTACTTGAGGAGTCTTCTTCTGTTTCTTATTGCTTTAAGCTTTTATTTGTAATGGTTACTGTATTTTAGGACTTCTTTTATTTCTCTTTTCACTCTGGGTTTTGTTTTATTATTTTTGTTGTTGTTGTTTTTGGTTGGTTGGTTGTTTTGCAGTTTGGGGCCGGGGCTGGGTTTGAACCCACCACCTCTGGTATATGGGGCCAGCGCCCTACTCCTTTGAGCCACAGTGCCACCCTTCACTCTGGGTTTTGAGATACTTGTATATCTTCTTTGCTCTTGGAAGCCACTAATTTGAGTTCAATAAGAACCATTCTCTTCTTAAATTCCTCTGATTTTTCTTTTTGGTTCAAAAATCATGGATCTCTTAAAACCCCTCTTTGTGCTGCTCTTGATTCTCCAGGAGGTTTGATATTTCCTTGTCACTATTAAGTTGCCACCCTTCTCCTCTGACAGTTCTGGTGCTGGTCAATCTTCCTCTCTCTGGAAGTGGACTCTTTTAAAATATTTGGTTATTTTTCATTGCCTGATCACTGGGGCTTAAATTCTAACACTAATGTGCCTTAAGGCAGTAGTAGTTTCCCAAATACTAGCTGATAGGGCAGTCATTGACCCTAGGGGCCGTTTGTGGAAGTAGATGGGGCTTCAGACTTCTGTGGCAACCCTGGAGGAACTTTTCTATTTTCAAATCTCCCTGTGCTTTCCTGGTCTCTGGGATAGAGCAGACCCAGCCTAGTCATTCAGCCAGAAAAGCCAGAAAAGCTAAATCAAACCTCAGCAGCTACTTGGCCGAAAGGTTGAAGCTGAGATTAGAAGAAAGAAAAATTCCTATTTGATATTATTACTAAGCTTTGCCTTGATATTATCCAGAACATACTTTTAGGGTCAGTAATCCTTTTCAGAGAAAAGGGCAGATCTTTGAGAGGAGAAATAGACACCCTACTGATTAGAAGATAATCATTTTTTGTGCTAATATTAGACATTTTAATTGAGCTCCCATTATTTTCTTTGAAAGCATAATCACAGAGAAGAGCGTGTAATCATTGTGCGACACATCTATGACAGGTGAGCCAACCAGGGCAAGGTGTGGACCCAGGGGCAGCACTTGCACAGCCGGTAAAGAGCCCTAGAAGAATTAACATCTCTTCCATGCTGGCAAGTCTCAAAAAATAAGGTGGCAGGGGGATCACCTTGGAATAGAGGCAGCCTGGGGTGTCATTGCCTTCTATCGCTATTTGGCCGAGAGGCAAGAAAGAACCCATGAAATGGGGCATCCCTGAGGTGGGCCAGACCCACTGAGAGCAGCAACGTTTGGTCCCCTTGACTATAAGGTCGAGGGAGCCCCATGGAGCTGGGGAAAGTGACAAGAGAGCTCAGAACCTGAAGGAAAGTGAGGGGCCCGGTGATGGAGAGTAAGACAGATGCAGGCTGAAGACGCTTTAGGCAAAGAAAAGGAAGTTGAGGATAGGAATATATTTGGAGGAAGGGCTCTAAAACAAAGGCGTTTTGCAGAAGAAACTCTCCCAAGGGCAAAAATCCTGTTGTATTTCACATTTTTATGCAGTTTTTTCTTCCAAGAAGGTATCCAAAATAACCCTTTAAAAGCCAGTTGAGGTAAGTTAATAGGGCACATAAAGGAAAGAAAAACAGATCTTTGTAGTTTTCTCATAGCTAAAGACATCCGAGCTGAGACACAGGCTGGGGTGTGCATCCTGCCTGCAGGGCGTGGGGTGGGTCTCCCAGGCCAGGGAATCTCCACGCGGCCACTCACGGTACCGATGGGGAAGCCGAGGCTCATGGGTGAGAGTCGCCTGTTTTCCCCCACCCTTGTGCTTTCTACAATCTCCACACTTTTGATCTCAATCTGCCACCATGTCTGTTTTTTTAAAACCTTCAGTTTCTGATTACTAAGCTCTCTAGCCACCGAGGCGTGGGTCTCTGCCATGTCTTCATCAGCTTCAGTCTCTTACCTGCCTTTTCCTCAGCCTGCTCAGGCCCTGCGCCACGCTCTGAATGTAAGAGAAGCAGAGCCTGGACCTGGCCTTGAAATTACAGCAATGGCCTCACGCCAGCCCCGCAGCTCTGAGTGGCTGTGAAAGCCACTGCCTGGGGCCCAGTCCAAGGTGCCAAAGAGGTAGGAATCCTCCAGTGACAGGCTGAATGCTTTAGAGAGGCTGTCCCTATCGGGGGAGCTCTAGAAAGAGTGGGTTACATAGCTTCCCTGTCACACGCTGCAGAGGGAGAAATGGCATAGCAGTGCCGAGGGTTCCCAGAGAGCAGAGAGCAGGACTGTCTGTGGTGAGTGGGCCTCAGAGGTTTGCAAGATGAGCCACCTGTGAAACTGAGCCCTTGGGGTCCCTGGTCACTACCTAATGCCCCCCTTAGGTATTGAATGGAGGGTGCAGAGTTTGTGCTGCTGCTCGGCCAAGTCACTTTGTGGTCATAATGTGTCATGTCAGAGTCCTCATACTTGGAAGTTGAGCAGAGTTAACATTTGCTAAGAAATCCCTAATGAAAGGGAAACTGCAAGAGAAGCGTTTCCTCAGAATCCATTGAAGCATGCTATTTTGAGTCTGCCTTTTAAAACCATTCAATACTTTCAATATAAATATGTTCCCCTTTCCATTACGGCTGGCTGCCCAAAGACAGCAACTACCCCACGCCTCTATACACGCAAATCAGTAAAAGCAAATGGCTCCTTTTTCTAGTCCTATTTATTCCATCTTTCACCAGTTCGGAATGTCTGCATTGAGCACTTACTATGTGCCAAGCTCTTTATATGAGCGCTGCGGTGCGTTCTGAAGCAGCAGCCCCCGCACTGAGGCCACACTGCACCCTCAGTGCCTTTTCTCTGCTCCCCCAGCTGCCTTTCCTGGAAGAGAGTTCTCTATCTCCATGAAGCTAAGCTAAGTGGCTTTCTAGGGTCTTGTGAGAGTTAGGGGCTTAAAAGGAAAGAGATGCCCCCCATAGGGGAAAAGAATGAGGGTCTTTGATAGCCTTGACATCTATCACTGTAGCTGCTTTGATAGTATTGAGAAAAGCATCCAACATTTGGGAATATGGCCAAGAGAGGTGGCAGTTCCTCCCAGTGCCATAGCAGGGCCTTGTTTAACAGGCCCACCTGAGGATTACTTACTGATCTGGGCTGGAGGGTTGCATTTTTTACCAACTCACCCTATTTGCCATTGTTTAAGGCCCAAACTATGTAGTTATATGTTAACTCATCTATTTGTTCTCAGTGAAGATGCAAATTATTCTTTCTGGTGGAAAAGATAATCCCAGAGGTTGTAATTTTCTTACCCTGTAGGTCACTAACCAGCCACAAATAGCCTAGGCATGTCACCCCAACCTTCATGCTCTAATACCCGCAAAACTCGTCAAATCTTCCTTTGAACTACCTCTACCCCCCGATGAGTTCCCTTGTTAATAAGTTGAACAAGCTCATTTTATATCATCATGAGAGTGAGGTTGTTAAGTTTTGGAAAAGTATGCTTTGGTTCATGTGTTTGGTGTCTGTTCTTCATCTGTGAGCAGAAAAAAACACCTCCTAAAGCCCTGCCCAGGAACATTGGACAATATGTGGAAACACATTTATGCTTAGTTTGGTACAAATTGATCAGATACAAATTCTTTAGATAGAACCAAGATTCATACTGACAGATTAAAGGTCTTCCTTCTCTCTGCATGTTCCAGGCATTTCTGACTTTAACTTAGTGTTCATTTTGAAGCCAATTTGTCAGACTTCAGTTTAGGATCTGTAGGCAGTCTACATGACAGGTTACATTACCTTCTGGCAACAGAAAACTGTGTGTTTCTGTTAAGCTTTGGGACCCAGAGAATTTGGTCAAGTCTTTCAGAGCTGGTCAAACTTCACCTTTCATCCAGCACACAAGAGCCTCAGTCTTGTGGTTCAGTTTGAAATCACCTGTGGTCACAGAGAGGACATCACATCTGCCCAGCAGTCACCTGTACAGTTTCAGGCAAAATTGCAGGGTTGGGAGCAGGGGGGTGCTGAAGCTGGGAGACATCACAGTGCAGGGGGCAGGTGTCATGGCAAAGAGTGGTCTTCACAAATCCAAGCAGGACTTCCTCCTGCAGCCCTGCAAACTGCCAGCTTGTAGAAAAGTTATTACATAGTCCTCCAAGCTGCGTGTCCATGACATGTCTGAGCAGCAGGGGCCTGTGAGCCAGGGTTGCTAATGTTTGCGTATATCTTGATACTGGATAAACTCAGACTATGGTGATCTGGACACTCCTAACATGAGTTTCTTGAGTAGATTATCCCAAATCTGAGGGATTTGGAGTGAGACTGATTCAAATCTAGGCCTGACCACCTACTTGTTGTCTGACCAGACACTTCTTCACTCACATTCACTAATCTGTAAAATGAGCAAACATCTTCATGCCACAAAATCCTGCTGAGTAAGGCCTGTCTGTCTACCTGTGATAGATGAGACTCAGATGAGACCATAGATTCTAATGTTTAACATAGGGTCTGGCACTTAGTAGGCCTCTGTAAATAGTAGTCACTTTAAGCATTGCCCTCTCTGGCTGGTGTTAGCACACACAGATTCTCTTCCTAACACTTGACTAGACCTGAGGCAAGCCCACCCAGGGTGGGGGCATGGGGATCCCCACGAGGGTGGCCTGTGGTCAGAGCCCAGGGAGGGCTGCTGTCTTCCCACCAGCAGCCCTAAGGGGCACCAAGAACTTTCTGGCCTGTAAGTTGTTGGAGGACGTTTCTCTTCCAGCCAGGAGTATAGCTGAGAGGGCTGAATGTCAAGTGGCAGGACCTCGCCCCATTTTCCCAGGAGGTCCTACTGGGCAAGGTGGCATCTTTGAATCTGCATCACAGCTTCCTGCAATCTAGCTCTGCCTGGTGACATTGGCCCACAGCAGGGCTTTATGAGCAGGCTTCTTCCTGTGCACACTGGCTCCAGGGCACCCAGGCTGCTCCATGTTCCCCTCCCGCCATGTCTCTGCCCTCCTCTCATTCAGATCTCAGGTCAAATCCTGTCCTGACCACCAGATTGAAGTGTGCCCACCACAGCAGCCTGTTTATTTCCCTCCTAGCGTTTAACACACTCGACATTTGTCCTGTTTATTTGTCAGTTCACTCTCTTGTGCGTCTTCCTCCCTGCAATATCAGTGCTCTGAGGATAGGATCCTGTTCCATCTTTGTCCCTAGCACCTAGACTCCGGAATCAAATATTTGCTGACAGATGCTCAGTAAACATTTCCTGGGTGGACAGGTGCATGGAGTCTCCCTTTGTTACTACCAGATCATCTGGGGTCAGAATGGCATCAGACTGGGGAGACCAGGCTCCTGCCTGGCACTCACACAAACCAATTCTGTCATCATGTACAGGCACTTGGGTGGTCTCTGCAACAAGGGAGTGACCCTTGAACAGGCTGTCTGTCTGTGGGCTGCTTGGGCATGTCTGGGAGTATGAGCTGTCTTGAAGTAGGAAGTACTGAGACCATTACCTCCAGTCACTGGACTACATGCCCCACATATCTGCACATCTCTGCACACACATGGCTCTTCCATAAGCAAGTCGGCAGCTCTGGGTGTTTAAGAAAGCTGAGCATGACCCAAGGTAGGAGCTGCAGCTCCCTGTGGGCAATTGTGGATGCACAGAAAATAAAGCAAGTAATTCATGAGTAGGGAGCTCTCTCTGCCTGTGGGTGGGCACTCAGCTCCCAAACAGGTACCTTTGTCTGCCTAGAGGCAGCTGCTGTGCCAGGCTGGGGTCTGTGACAGGCGACAGATGAGCTTCGCGAGGCTCTGGAAGCTGTGCACACTGCCTCTGGTCTTCTGCTCACGTGGCCCGCGTTTCTTCACCTGCTTTCAGCTCTGCAGTGAGCACCCTCCTCAGAGCCCACATATCACCTCACTGCGGCTTCACAGTGGAGTGGGATGAGGTTGTAGGGATACTGACAGCCTATAAGAGGAGGCCTAGGAGGATCTCCAACTGAGATCTGAGTGGGGACCTCCCAAGGCCTTGTCAGAGGATAGGTGGCAGTGGGTGGATCTCATCATTAGTCAAACAGAAGAGAAGTTCTCAGGCACAGAAAATCTGCGCTGGGAAAAACAGACTGTTAGGCAATTAGCATTCCAAAGTGGAAAGGCCAGTGGGTTTTCCCTGCTGTGTCCTTTGGAGCACCATCCCTGAGACAGGAGCCCTGGCTTTCTTATTTTGGGCCAAAGAGCCAGTTATAGAGACCCATCCAGGGTTTGGAAGCAGAAGCACCCTTGAGTGTGGTTGGCTGTGGAGCAGGGCTGCTACTCCGTCTGTCAGCCCATTTCGGGGTCTGCCTCCTTCGTGCCCTCCCCTGGGGTCCCACCACTATCCATCTGTACTGAGTCCCGGGTCTGTGACATTCCTATCAAGAGTCTTCATTCAAATCACAGAGGGAGTCTTTAACGCCAACTGGTACAAATGGACTTGTTTCTTCTGCTGCCATAACTTTAATGTAACAATTCCCATTTCTGACCACGTTCAGTAAATTTAATTAGTGTTGAAAAGCAGCTTATTTGGCAAGATGATCCATTTTTAACCTGGGTAAATGACTTTCTTTATGACTATAAATTAAGCACATTATATCTTTTCATGCCTCGTGGTCGTCCTCATAAATACTGGAGGCAGTTGCTGGGAGTCTCACTTGGTTACCTTTCCCATTACGGTTTTGTCATCATCCTGGTGGGAGTGGGGAATTCATTCTGTTTTAATGACAAGGAGGAAGTGGTGACAAGGGGCTTGTTTAATGAGGAGCCCACCCCTTGGTCAGGGTCTCTGAGGCTGTAGATCAGATTCCTGGCCTGCCCCTGCCCGGGTGTTGTCAAGTTCTCTGTGGAGCCAGCTGTCAACAGCCTTTGCGAAGGACATACGCAGGGTTTAAAGCTACTTTTATCTTAATTACAAGTAATTAGGAATCAAATATTTGCTGACAGCCGATTTCGATGTCAGGGAGACTCTGAGTGTTCCTGACAACTTCCATGCCCACAGGTTGGCACAGGTGTTTTCTTGGAGCACAGCCTATGGGAAGCCATGGGAGTCTCGCCTATAGCCTAATCAAGTGTGGCCTTCCGATGGGTGTGTGATGCTGGTCCTGACACCAGCCTTTTAAGGAGAGACGGGGTGTCCCCGTCCACTGTGAGCTGGCTTTGGTTTGACAGCCTGGGCTGAATTAGGTGTCTCTGAAGTCCTGCCTGAAGTCCTGCTCTTCCTCTCCAAGAATTCCAGTTCCCTTGAAGGCCCACCTCTGGGACACTTGTGTCTGCCCTCTTTGCAGGAGGCGAGGGAAACATACCCTCGGAAGCTCACTGCACACGAGCTGTACCACCCTCCCCATCCCAGCTCCTTGCCTGGCTCTTGAGCTGCACTAAATCTGCCTTATGGAGATCAGCTCTCAAAGCCCTGTGTTTCTTAAAACCTAAATATCCTGAGGCCAGACAAGGACAAAGGTCCGGCACCTGTGGGGCCTCCCGAGGCCAGAGAGTGGGGCAGAGCATGACACAGACTCTACAGTAGGGGCCTCAGAGAGAGGACACTTGGACATGAAGAAATAGCCCTTTGCGATGAGTTGGAGCCGATTTAGCCAGAGAGAGAAAAATGGGGGGGCCCTCAGGGAAGAGCCAAAGTGAAACCCTCAAAGCAATCTCTGAGAGGCCAGAGCTCAGATGCAGCCCGTTTCTTCGGCGTGGGTGGTTAGTGGGTTCTCGTCCTATCTACACGGGAAGTTTATTAAAACAAGGATCCCATGGCAGCGCTCTGTGTCCTGGCCCTATCTTGGGAAAGAAACAAAGGCTGATATTTTTAGAGCTGTGTTAGTTTGTTCTAGTAGCCGCCAGCACTTTCCCGGATAACCCATTTTCTAACAACCCAGGAGAATCACACCAATCAAACACGCTTCAAGGCAAAGCCGCCGTAAGCACTGTGAGCGGGGCCTTCAGCCCAGAGTCCCCTGCCAGGAGCCCCTTCCCTCCTTCCCCTTCTCAGCCCACCACCAGCCAACCTCGACAGGAAGGCAAGCAGAGGGTGGCTGAATGCCAGCAGGCCATCACAGTGACACGCAAACAATTAGCAAAGTGGATAAAAGAGATTCGCTCACTTAAGGTCTGCACTTTTACGCTGCTCAGAGATATTTTGACCTTCTGGCTTATTATGATTCAAGAAAAAGTCAATACTTCTTAGCTTGCCAAGACTGGAGGAATTTAAATGAATCATTGAATCAAGCAGTTAATCTGCCGATAACTGATTTTTTTCCTTTCAAATCTATAATGATTAAAAGCAGATATAACCAAAAACAACAAAAACAAGATTTTTTTTTTTTCCCCTTAGACATTTTAATCCCAGGGGGTAGGAACTGGGGCTGAAATTTCACTCTTGCCTCCTAGGGCCATTATTTTTCTTGCTGAATATTTTCATGAAGATTTCATTAAAACTTAAAGCAGAGTCTTCTATGGTCATAAAATCTGCATTCACATTTTGATTATTTGTATTGTGATATCCCTGTGTAATTCCCAACTTTCCCTGGGCTGCCAGCAAGGTCACATGCCAATCATCTCGTGTTCCGGACTCCTAGAGTGGAACGTGGAGGCCCGTTTGGCCTTTCACTTGAATGTGCCATTTCAGAAACCCCAGCTGCCCTGCCCTCCTGGGCTGTCTGTCTGGACACCACTGCCCGAGAGCCTGTGGGTGTGTGCTGAGTGCAGGAAACAGCCAAGAAACACGACATCCACCATTTCCGGGATCTCCGCCTTCTTGCCCACAGCCACAACATTGTGCGAGGAAGGACTTTGCAGTGAGGAAAGGCTGCTAGTCGCTCTGCTGCTGCAGATACAGGTTGAAAAAGGCTGCCCCCGGCACGCTGAACACCCAGGCCTGCTTTCTTCTCACACCACCTTCCTCTCTAGACCCTGCAATGCCTCCCCCTGCCCAAACCGTCATACCTAAATTCCTCTGCCTGGCTCCCTAAGTCTCCCAGGGCCCCCTCCCTACCTCCCCCAGCCCCATCCCTGCCCACAGCTCCTGCTCACACCTGGTCTTCTAACAGAGGCATGCAAATGCCATCTTCAGGGCAGCTGCAAGAGCCACCACTCAAGCCCCCTGTGTCTCTGGGAAAGCCCCTCTCCACGTGCAAAAGGCATGTGCACATCACAATCTCCATGACCTCCGCCCCCACTCCAAAAAGCAGCTCCTTGGCTCCTGTAATTCTTTACCTGGACTCATCTCACGGCCCTGGTCACATCTAGTTTCAGATGAGGGTTATATCTGCATGGGTGTCACCACCTTACATAATGACAAGGTCGGAGACAGGGCTTATTCATTCCCAGGACCCTAAGGCACCTAGCACACAGCCTGGCCCAAAGACATCCCATGATAAAGGAAAAGAAGGAGGGAAGAGGGGAGAGGGGAACCACTTTTTTAAAAGTCCTTGACTTCAGTAGGCTTCACGGGGGGATTCTCAGGGCAGGCTTGGTCCTCAGGTGGGAGGCTCTTCTTTGTGAGCACAGAATGCCTGGGTGTTTTCATTTTTCAGTTAGCAGCAGGAAAAGTGAGCCTAAGAAAGAGCTTAGAGTTTATCAAAAGCCCCATTGTGGGGCCCAGGATGGATCGGTGTTGAGTCTGAGGTATGCAGAGTGAGCCAGCTGTAACTCCTGAGCCCTGCACAGCAGTTCACCCTTGTTGGAGGGACGCAGGCTCTATGGGGGACCCCAAGTCCCCCAAGCCCCACCTTGGGTAGCCTCAGCTTCCCAGAAAAAGGGAGCATCTGCTTGTGGACCGTGGCGGAAGCCTGTGATCCCCAACCGAGCGCCTGCGCTGACCCTCTGCCTTTGTGTGCCTGACAGGGCTTTCAGGCCGCAGCGGGCTGTTGGACTCCTGCGGGAAGAAGTTCTGCAGCCGCGGGAGCCGGTGTGTGCTCAGCAGGGAGACAGGGGAGCCCGAGTGCCGGTGCCTGGAGGCGTGCAGGCCCAGCTACCTGCCCGTGTGCGGCTCGGATGGCAGGCTTTATGAAAACCACTGTGAGCTCCACCGCGCCGCCTGCCTGCTGGGGAGGAAGATCGTGGTCACCCGCAGCAAGGACTGCTTCCTCAGAGGTAGGCAGACCGTTCTTTGCCCTACACTTTGTGATGGATCTTCTGATGTGCTTTTGACAGCGCCCTAGGTGCTGAGTCCACAGGTTGCCTGTGATAAAGGAAATAAAGGAAGAGAAAGACTCGTGTGCAACAGAACGCCCACACGGACATTGGAGTGATGCGTGTTCTGTCTGCGTCCCACCGCCAGACACCCCAGCCTTAGAGGAAGCCCTGCAGAGAGCAGAACCCAGGGTCGTGCTGGGGGTGGGTCAGGAGTGCAGGGCAGCGTCAGCTCCTGCTCAGCAGTGACAGCCACAGGGCAGGGCTGCGGCTGCTTTACACACGAACATACCCCCTTCGCCTCAAGCAGTGCGTCTCAGCAACAAGGAAGGCGCTCGGCTCCTGTGTGCGTTTGGCCTTGGTAAATGGTACGAGCCACGGCCTATAGAAGTATGTGTTACCCTGAAATAAAATGCATGCCCATGAGAGAACTAGGAAATGCGCAAGGCAGATGGGAAGGGCCCACACCGACTGAGCAGGGGACTTCAGAGGCAGGAGAGCCCACCTGCGGTTCACGAGGTCGGAGACCGGATGGGTGTGCAGGCATGGGCACCAGACGGTCAGAGCTGTGAAGGGCTGGGCACCAGGTGAGGGGCAGAGCTCCCATGTCACTCCCACGGGCTCCCAGTCTGAGCGTGTGTGACGTGTGACACACCTGTGCACATGGACACTCAACGGCTGAAGCAGTGCAGCACGGGCCTGCTGCCTCCACTGCCTCTCCCCGCCCCTGCACCTCCCCTACCTCACGTGCCAGCCGTGGCAACAGCAGAGCTCTGGGAAGGCTCGGCCTCGTTCACAGCTGAGCTTATGATGCCAGCGCTGAGGTGCTTCCGCCATCATGAGACACATTATGGAAAGGAGGCCAAAAGGAGCCTCAGCAAAACACCCCCGGACGGGAAGCACTGCCCAGCACGTGCCGCTGAGTCCTCCGCCACCACACGCTAAAACACTTGACCAGTTGCTCCGGTTTTATTGGCCGTGTTGAATTTTATAGACTGATGTTCCAGCCTCCGGTTTCCAATATCCCCCAAATTGCATCTTTCTAAACGTGTCTATTTCTGCATCAGAGTGTGCACAGCCTCCCTCACCATCGGTTATTCAAACAGTGTTTCTTATTTCATGCCAGGGGAAAACCAGCCACCACAAAACCTGCTGAGGTGAGGGATGCTGGGGGGAGCTGGTGCATATGGGCAGTGGGCAGGCTGCCTTGCGCAGAGGGGGGCTCAGTTCTGCTTCGTGCTGATCGAATTTGTCCACCAAATTCTTCTGAATCACTGGGTTTGTCACAGATTTTGTGAGTTTCCACCCACTCTGTGTAGCAGAACTGTGCTCCGAAAGCTCCCAGAAAGATTCAGGCTTGATCCCTGCTCTGGTGTGTCCCTGCTGTGCGGCCTTGGGGGCCTCGCTCTGCTTCTCTGGGCCTTTTCCCTGCCTGTTCCTGTTGTGGAGAGCAGTAAGGGACAGACCCCTCTTAGTACTTAACACAGTTCTAGGCATGATGCAAGAAGTCAGCATTAATGATACCTGCCATTGTTATTTACTCTAATGTGGCCACAGGCCTGGGCCAGAGGGATGTGCACATTGTGAAAGGGATGGAGAGGCTCTGTCCAGGAGGTTTGGGGGGCATTTCTGAGCCCCAGTGGCTTAGATGGAGGGTGAGCGAGGAAGTGCTGAGTATCGGACCCCGTTGAGAAGCCCACCTGGTGCCAGGGTTTCTCTTCCCACAGATGTTCCCTGGGAAGCCCAGGGCCATCCCCACGAGAGCCAGGCTGCCTCTCCCCCCTGAGCGTGCCCACGGGGAGTGCCCAGCAAACACCCCACATTGCTGTGTTCCCACCCAGGGTGGGTTGAAGGCCAGCCCCAAGGGGGGTGCTTTGAGATGAGCACTTCTCCCCATCCCAGAACCACAGGGGAGGAAGAGGGAGGAAATGATGACCACGGCCCTACTGAGAGTAGGGCAGAGAGTGTCTGGGAAGAAAGGCGGGTGCAAAGCACGGCTGCCTATAGTCCTCATCCCATAAGGGCAGCTGAAGATTTAATGCCAGCCTGAGTTCCAGGGATGACAATTTGTCATTTGTTCTAAATTCTCGAGAATTATTAATACAGGAAACAAAATCACCTTTCCCCACCAAGCAAACAAAAATTCTAAAACCATCCACCTTCTATTCTCTATTTCTGCCAAACTTTACAAAGAGAAGTTATGACTTCATTCTCTGGTACTTTATCTGCCCCCAGAAATCAATGTGGAGAGATCCTTGTGGGGCTGGAATGTGTAGAGCAAGGGTGTGCCTTCTGCAGCCAGAGCCCTTGAGCCACGTGGTGGGGATGCTCCTGAGGGCCAGCTGGGGACAGCAAGGGAGAAGAGGCAGCTTTCTTAGCCCCAGTCACAAGAAAACTTCTGGTATCACATTCCAGTTGCTATGGTAATGGGATTCCTCGTGAAGGCAGAATGAAATATAATATCATTTAGGAATCATTAGCATGTGTGAAAATCAAACTGAACTGAAAAGCATGGCTTCAGCTCGAGTTTGCAGCTTTGATCCCGCATCTCATGAGTCACAAGCAGGGTCTCTCTCGCTGACAGTCAGGGGCAACAAGGGGATGCAGGAAAGATGTTGTATCTTCCTGTGGCAAAAGCAGTCATGTTTTTTCTCAGCACCAAACAGTTACTCAGAGAAAACTGAGATGCTGGGTGGAATTCACTGTTTAACTTCTTGCAGAGTTGGTGTTTTCAAAGTTATCGTGTGACATCACATTTCTATCTGTGTGTTAGTGGACACTTTCAAAATTGTTTCCTTGACATGTTTTGAATGCACGCTCTATCTGCTTGTGCTGCTCAAGAAGATGAGCTGGGCTTTCAGCAATTCCTCATCATGCCAGGGCTGTATTATACCAGATGATACAATGTCATAGTTGGGCAGTTTTCCAAACAAACCATGAAATTCTGGAAGAGATGCTGTTAGAGGTTCAGTTTCAAGTGGGCCCTTCCACTTCCTCAGCCTGAATGGTGTTTGCCCAAGCACGTGGGTACTTCTGAGGGGAGCTCCCAAGTTAGTGAAATCAGAAAAATATAATCTCCATTGGGGGGGGGAATTAAACATACTAAAGGCTCACTAATAAACCTGCTTTTTCTTAAGTATTATTGTATAGGCATAAAAACATGTTGTGCAAGATAGCAGAACAGATAAAGCCCGCTATCCAAGAGCTTTCTTTTCTTTCTTTTCTTCTTGTTATTTTGTTGCTGTTGTTGTTACTTAGAATCTTGTTGTTTTAGGAACTTAAATCAGGCCCCACACCTGGGGGCATTTCTATACCTCCACAGGCATTTTCTGCCTTTCTGGGGAAAGCTCCTCGGGTCCCCAGCTGTCCCCAGCTGTGTTAGCACAAGCTTAGTCTCAGTAGGAGACTTGATGCATGAGGTCCTGGTGTGGGGCTGTTGTTGTCAGATATTGACAGGAGATTTGGTTTAACTCTGCTGGAGCAGTTCTTATAGCTAGGAGGTGCCCGAGGGAACATCAGGAAGGCCTAGGCTGATGGGGCAATTTGGCACTAGCTCAAGGCCACTGCTTTGGAATCAGTCATGGATTCATACAGTGCCTCCTTGAGCAAGGCATGAAGGGTCTCTGTGCCTAACTTACCCCATCTGTAAAATGGGAATAATAATAGCATGTACCTTGTAAAGTGTCATGAGCATGAAATGAGCAGTGCCTGGCATGTAGTGATCGCTCCTCTCCAAGCAGTGAGGATCAACAGCACCAGGGATGACAGTGGTGTCACTGCAAACATCAAGGCATTTTCAATGGACAGATGCAAGGGGCTTGCTTATAGGACCCTTTCTCACTCTCATGACAATGCTGTATATGGGCTAACAGGTCAGGGGTAGGGGGTCCTTCTGTGAATGAGGAGAGAGAAGAACATTGGTCCTTCAGATTTATTTCATGAATGACTGGAATTTGACCTCCAATTGATCAAATTTAATGATTACTTTCTCTAGCTGTCTTACTCTTTGAAAAGAGATATAATGAGTCATCCAAGTTCATCCTGCAGATTGATAGACATGAAAGAGGAGAACCAAGTATCTCTGACCACCAGTCTGGATGAAGTTTCTGGAATGCACATGAGGCTCTCAGGAAATGTTGGAGCCTGAGGGAAGAATTCATCTGCCTTAGAAAGAAAAGAGGAATATTTAGAGAAGGTGGCGGAGGAGACATTTGAGGTAGATCTTGAAGAGCAAGGGAGAATTTGCTAGGTTGAGAGGGTGAGGGAAGATTTCTCTGGGTGTAGGTGTGAAGCACCTCTAGGCTCAGGGAAGAGCAAATGATTAAAATGCAGACCTGGGAAGGGAGGCATGGAGCTGGGCGTACAGGAGACAGGTGGATAAGCTAATTCAGTGTTCTGATTTTCCAGATAGGGACCCTGAGGCCCAGAGAGGGCAGGTACCTGCCCCGAATCTCACAGGCAGAGTCCAGTGCCCAGGCTCTGCCCCTACAGCTGGCCCTTCAAAAGCTGTCATAGCTTTGAGGCTGTTGTTAATTAGGTTCCAGCAAGGCAAGTTCCTAGCAGGTGCAATTGCTCCATCCTTCTCCTCTAGGAGACTTCCTGGTGTGGAAGGAGGACTCCAGAGGTATGGGCAGTGAGAAAGGCCTCACATGCCACTGCTGAGCTAGGCTGCCCTTCTCTGCTGGGAAGCCCAGCTGGAGCTTCTCCCAAACTCACAGGGCTGCTAGGCCTCAGGAAACCAAACCACCCTCTCCCCTCTAAAGAAAGATTAGGAAATCCAGGACCCCAAAAGGCTGCCAGCACAGCCTAGAGGCAACAGCAGGAGCAGCGTCTGGGATGGGCCTTCCCTGGACCTGGTCTTGCTCTGGACGGTGGCCTCCACGGCCTCCCCACACTGCCTTTCCTGCTCCTCCTGCCCTTCTATCCTGAGCCTGCCATACTCTGTCCAGGGCCCTTGCAAAGGAATTGCTCTGTTCCCAGTCCCCTTCCTGCCCTTCACTCTGAGCTCCCCTGAAGAGGGTTTGGCCATCTTCTACCAAGCTATCCAGCTCCATAGACACTTGCTGATGTCCAGAAGGTGCCCAGGCTGCGCCAAGACCTTAGGACACCATGCCCTACCCATGCGATTGACAGCCAAAATGCCAGGTTCTGGGCCCTAGCATCTCCAATCCCTGGGCCTTCCTTTGGAGCTGACTTAGCCAGAGACATCCCCAAGGCCTTAAGGACACATGGGAACCTTTCTATACTGTCTCTCCCCCCTTCCTCACTCAGCAGGCTCTGCCAGCATCAGTGAAAACAACTGGGACGCGACTGAACTGAAAATGTACCCACAGCCCCTCAGCCCAACATCCCTGGGAGTTCAGTTGTCCCATTTGTAATATGTGCTTCCAGGATCAAGAAAAGTGACTTGAAAAAAACATATGTGTTATTCAGATATTTCTTCTAGGTTGTATGCAAGAAATGTCTTAGTGTGATCACCCTGCAAATGTGCAAGAATGTTATCGGCTCAGCACGTGTGGTGTGCTTCATAGAACTGCTGCGCTTTGAATGAATTAATTACATTCCAGTAATTAAAAATTGCTAATAAGTTATTGAGCTGCGAAAGTCTCACACTGCACTGATTTCACTTACGGAAACAAGCTACAGACCCCCAGTGCCCGCATTGTTCCCTTCAGTGCTCTGCACCCTCCTTCTTATCTCCAGGTCCTCCTCTGTGGGCTCCTCACTCCCCTGGCTGCTGACAGACTCGGTCCCTCTCAGCCCAAAGGACCAGCTTTTGTCCCAGCGTCCCTCTAGGTACTATAGCCTCCCCTCTTCCCATCCCTCCCAGACACCCACAGCGTTACCTGCACTGGCCATTTCCACTTCCCCAACTTCCCTGCTCCCTGCCCCCAGGGTCTATGTCTGGCTTCTGTCCCTGTCCCTCCACTGCCACTGAGTCTGTCAAGATCACATGACCCTTCTAAATGCCAACTCTGGGTGGCATTTTCTGGGCTTGGTCTTGTGCATCCCCCCACAATGGCCTCTGTCACCCCTCTGCAGCCCACCCCCTACAGCGGCCTACCTGTACCCCCCAGGGCCCTCCTTGGCTCTCTTCTCTTTCCGTTCTACCTCTGCTCACAGTTCCAGCCCCTGACCTCTCCTCCACATCTCAATCAACCTCTTCTGCCACTTGGGATGGCACATCCCACCATCTCCTGCCTGGATGACCTCTGTGACCCCCCACCAGCTGTTCTCCCACAGCCTGGTCAGATATTTCTCCAAACTCACTATCTATATGGCTTTAAGATCACTTCTCAGCCTTTTGGCTAAGATCAAGCATCATATGGCTTTAAGAGTGAGCTTTCCCAGATGTAACTTTGGTGACAAGGCTCTCCTGCTTGGATGCTTTTATCTACCCATTCATTCAGCAAACACACATCTACTATGAGTCAGGGGAAACAGACCAGAGTCCTGCCATCATGGCAGGTAAAGTCTTGTGGGAGAGATAGACGGTAAACAAGAATATTCTGTTTAATGATGACAAGTGCCATGAAGAAGAATAAAGCAGGGAAGGCAGTAGCTGGAGTTGTGACATTTGAGCACATACCCAGTGGAGATTGGGGTTTGGGGACTGAGGCATTTGAATATCTGGATGAAGAGAATCCCAGGCAGTGGCAATAGCAAGTGCTGAGACCCTAAGTAAAGAGCTTGTCTGGCTTGTTTAGGGACATATGGGGGGCAGGGCTGCTGGACCAGGAGAGGGAAATTGAGGAAGCCATAGGGCTGAGGAGCAGGTCATCCACTTGGGGCCTTTTCAGCCATCAGAAGCCTAAGTTCTTTGCACTGTGCTATGCTGGCCTTCTAATGACTCCACCACGCCCACCAAGGGATGACCTTGATGGGACCTCCCTCCTAATTACCACCTCTACCACCTCCAGAAAGCTTGTGAAAGGTATTCCATGGACTAAAAGAAGAGATCTGTCCGAGAACTCACAGCCAAGCATCTCTAGGTCATTCTGTCCCTGAGATAAACCTTCAGGGCCCAGAGGATGTCCTGTATGAGCTCAAGGCAACCAAAGGGCCAGCAGAACTGTTACCAAGAGCAGAGTCCTCCCTCTGGCATAACTTCTTAGTAACCTGCCCATCTTCCTACCATACTGGGTGTCCTTGCAAGTAAGGACATTGCATTGACATTTATCCCTAGCTCATTGGAGCTGCTCCATGCACTTTTTAGATGAATGCACAAATTGATGATTATGTGCTAAATGAGGGGATATATGCAATCCCTTCACGGTCCCCAAGTGAGAGAATGGGAAGCCTAGTTAGAAGCCCTCCATGTAAAATGAGTCAGAGGGGCCAGCCTAGGAGACCATGGATCAATACGCAGGACCCACTGGCGGGAGGGCCACTGAGGATGTCAGGGGAGTATGAGTCACATGTTTAATTACTGGAGGGAGAAGAAGTTGATTGGGAACTTCTTTAAGTTTCTACTCTATTGCGCCTTCAATTAGGATCAAGGCTCCTATGTAGCACCACTAAATGACACCACATATTGAATCTCTGTGCTTAGCAGTTTATCTAATTATCTGTGTGACAAACTCAGCAGCTGTCAGACCAGCCACAGCTCAAATGTGTTGATTCTGTATGGCCGCCTGAAAGTGTTTCCTGCTCATTAGTGGCCTTGAAGAAAGGACTTCCTTGCTCCCCTTTGATGCAGGGTCTCTTTCGGGTTCTTCCATCACCTAGTGACAGGAGACATGGTAGGGGGCAGTGGCTAGAAGGACAGTGGGGCAGAGTTTGGCAGAAGCCTGGGGTTTGGGCTGTTCTGGGATCCCGACCCCTCTCCCCATCTCTCACCAGGCCCTGTGGCTGGCGTGGCTGCCCGGTCTCTCTGCCTGCTTTTCTGGACAGGGGACAAATGGCCCAGTTTGGATCATCTCTCTTTCTTCAAAGAGAAGAAGAACTTCTTACCACTTACCACTATGTCAAATTAACTGAAATCAATCAGGGGTGTTAGGCATCAGCCCCACGCAGTGACCTGGGAGTCAGGAAGTGACTGCTAATGTCTACCAGCAGAAAACATCTGAACCCATTGGATGCATGAAGAATGAGACCACACCAAACCACCAAGGGCCAGGAGAACAAGAGACAGAACTTCAGGAAGCTGTGCAGCCCTGCACAGTGTCCCGGCCCCCTGGGAATCATCCACGCTTCCTTACCGGGGGTGGGGCTTGTCCCCAGTCCCACACCAAGTGCCCTGGGAGAGTCACAGTGTTCTCGAGGCTAATGAAAGAAAACAGAGCTTCTCAGTGCCCGCTGGGTTCGGACATCCCAGAGAGGCCTGCCCCCTGCTTTTCTTCTTGTGTTCACTTCTGCTTTGATGCATTTTGATCACTCATTAATGAAGGTAATCAGAGTGAAAACTGCTTTCAAAAAGCTCCTCTAAATGAAAGTAGCAAAATTACTTTGCTTGCAGGTAATTAAAATAGCCAGCTGCAATGAACTCCATGCACTTATTGTAAGTAGGGAGTTCTGAGCTGGGCATTTCTCTTTGTAGTAGTCTCCTCCAGGGAATGAGCAGCCATCTCTTTGCCTGTGTGCCACAGGGAACTTTCCTCTCCCACTGCTTGGCTTCAGCCCACTCCACACCTCCTTCAGTTGCCTAAGGTGTGGCCCAAAGGCCTGGTCACCTATGGCCAGCACATGTCTCACTCTGCCTGGCTGAGCTCCGACTCGCCTACCTGTGCACCTGTACGTCTCTGTCTCTCTATCTCCCTCATCCTCATTTCTGTCTCTGTTTCTCAGATGATTTATGCAGTGATCTAGATTTGCATTGAAATATAATACATCCAAGGTCTTTCTTTGAATAGGGATTTGCAGAGACCATTTGTACCAAGGCGAGTGGAGGGAGCTAGGTCTGCATGGGCCCTCACAGCTAAGATTTTAAACTTCTCCCTGTCCAAGTTTGTCCAATGATTGGAGAACTCTAGATTAGAGGTGTCAGAGGATATAAAGGTTTTTATAAAGATTCTGATAACAGAATCTTTCCTGAAAAGTGGGTGATGGGAATGGGGTCTCTTGCAAAGCTGCAAAAGAAAAACATACTGGGCCAAGGAAGAGGTTTTAAAAAGTGTCACTGGAGTAGGGGTGGAGGTGGTGCTGGAAGAGAAGGGGCACATTGTCCTAATTATGCTGACAGGGAGCTGCTTAGCTCACCTTTCCCCTGATGGACAAAACCACAGATTTACAAGGGTGTCTCTCAACGGCTTAGCCACAAGCTCTGGTTACTGGGAAGTTAGGGCTGATGTTTGTTGCAGTAACCAATGATTTAACTGTAATTTCACAGTCTGGACAATCTCACCAAGGCCGCAGTGAGAATACACAGAGGTGTGGCCTAAACATACCCCCGTGAGCAAGAGTAAAAGAGGAGTTGGCTTCTGCAGCACAGAGGGAAGAGGGCACCACCTTTGCAATGCAGCCCAAGAGCATGCGTGGGGGGTTAGTACGAGAAACAGAGCGCCTTGTAGACAGCCACTGTGTTCTGCTCTCAATCTGAGAAAACATGAACTCCCAAATAAGATGAAAGATGGGATTATAAATCAGCCGAGCCACAGTCAAAACTAAAACGGAAGCTGAGAGAAGCAAGGAAAGGATGTAAGGGATCCGAGACACAATTGCAGGAATCCCTTCTGTATTTCAAGAGGAGAGGGCAAGATTAACAGTGTAGAAATCATACAGTTGTTCTCCAGCACAGAGAACGAACTTGAAAACGTCTCCCAAAATGCACAGAAAGTGAGAAAAGTTGAGGTGAAGAATATAACGTGGAGAAGATTAGATAGATATACAGGACAGAGAAGAGAGATCCTGGCGACTGGCCATCTTCAAGATTCCAGAGCAGTTCGAACAGGCACGATGAGCAAAAAGAGATTTTGTTAAACTGCCTTATACTGGAAGATTCATAAAATTAGTCAAAATACATTGCTAAAATTTCAGGGTTTAAAATTTTTAAGTGTAGCTAAAGTCCAGGCAAAGGGGAAAAAGCTGGTGTTGCTTTCAGGGCTCTTGGGTGGTCCTGGTTGACCTGCCTCCCCAAGGGTGACTTCTCCACCTTGTTCTGACTTGCATCAGAGAGGAGTCTCACACACTGTTCAATGCAAAGGGGAAAACCTCTGTCTTTATTTTTTTTTATTTTTTATTTTTTAAAACCTCTGTCTTTAGACTTCTCTGCAACCTTAAAAAGCAAGAAGGCAATGAAAAATGTTGAGTGTTGGGGTGATAAGGTTGTGATGCAACAATTTTACACTCATCAAATGGTGATCCACATGTGGGAAAAAACAAAGTATTCTCTGATAGGCAAGGGCTCAGATAATGTATGACCCATGTATTATTTCCTGGGAAATAAACAAAAGCAAACCCCCAATAATATGGGAAAAAATATGAAAATTTGATAAAGAGGAAGTCATGCTACTCAAGGCCTAAGGAGCCCCTGAAATGAGAGTTGTCTAAATAAGTTTTTCAAATACAGTTACTAGAAATTGCAGAAGATAAATGATGAAGGTAAATGTGCTTAATTTGCTTGGCTTACTTAAGGGACTTTCTACAGATCATGTATAACTCTTGGCTGAGTTTGTGTAATAGAAAGCCTACATCAGCCCAACCAGACAACTTCCCATTAGCCCCATCCTGGAACCAAAATAAATCTGATGCAGACCCCAAACTATCATCACCAGTAGCTCCCACTGGTTGCTTTGTCCTCTGAGAGACGTCTCCTCCTGCCTTCGTGCTGGTGTCCAGCGACCAGGGGTAGGGCCAGCTATTAACTGAGGTGACCTACCCTAAGGTTGGGGCTCCTGTGCCTTCACCATAGTGGTCAGAGTGTGCCCTCCAGGAAGCCTAGCCAGGCTGTAACAGAAGTGGAAGTTCTAACGTCTCCTTGCATGATGAGGCCTTCCTTAGTGGGCACAGGTCAGTATGCCAGTGGTGTGGTCGGGGCAAGTGGGAAGGCCTGAACCATTCCATGTTCCAGTCCATACTGCCTGATTAGCCAATAAGAGAGGAGCGCATGAGAGCCCAACTCTGTTGACGAAACAGAAGAGCTGGCCTCTTAGGAGGTAGTATTTAGACCCCCCAAGATAGCCAGTGAGGGTGCACCTTGGGGAACAGCCATGTGCAGTAGAAAAGAGGGTGGTCACTGAGGTGGGGTGACATGACAACAGCTGCTCTTTACTGAGCACCTGCCAGGCTCCTGAGCAGCCCACCACCAGGGCCTGAGGGGCATCGGCATGTGCACTTCTCCCGGTTAGCATTTACTGGGGACAAAAATAAGCCCAATGACTTGCCAGTGACTGACCTAGTAAATGACAGCGCCAGAACTGGAACCTGCTTGTCTCCTTTCACTGTACACCAATGGCCACTTCCACAGTCAAGAGGAAAACTCGACCTGAACTTTGCAGAGGGGGTGGGATATGAATAACCAGACCAGAGGCCGGGGGAGCAGCACCGGAAATACTTAACGCAGCCAGCACTAAGTGTCACAGCGTCACTCCTTCTTCCTCCTCCACCAGGCTTAGCACTTGGGACTTATCAGATGGCAGGTAGCTAAAAACCTTCAGTGCCTTAAAAGGAAGTGGTGAAAGTTGGAGTTTCTGTGGGCCTTGAGCATTGCCATATCCAGTCGTTTTCATGTGATGAGTCACATTCACGCACATCCGCCTTTGAGCCCCAGTGGCCATCTCCATGTGGCTGTGAGCCGCGCCACCCCCGTGAGCACACCGGAAAGGAAGAAAGTCCTGCTAATGCCACAGACGGCACAGAGCAAGGGCGTCATTCCCACCGCAAGGAAAACGCCCGACTTCCACGGTGTGCCCTCTGTCCGCCCATTTCCCTTCAGTCCTTCTCACCAGTGTCCCGCCCCAGGCTTTAGTGGTACAAAGGGCTTGTTTACTTGCAGGCTTGTCTCAATAATACTGTCCTAGCAATTTTAAAGGAACAAAGTTTCCATGTTAAAAGCACTGGGACTCCCAGGACAAACAGTTATGGGTGTCAGGAAGGCTAATGAAAGGGTGAATCTGTAGGCGAGAAAGGCAGAGTTCCCTGCTGGGAAATGGGGTTTCTCTCTACTGAAAATGTTGACAGATCTTTTGCCCATCCTGAGATGGGGTCACTTGTTCTTTTCTTGCTAATACGTTGGAGTTCTCTGTATATTCTGGTTATTAAACCTTTGTCGGAGGCATAGCCTGCAAATATTCTCTCCCATTCTGAGGGCTGTCTGCTAGCTATACTTACTGTGCTCTTGGCCATGCAGAAGCTTTTTAGTTTCATCAGGTCCCAGTAGTAGCAGTAGATACTGCTTCCATTGCCTTGGGGGTCCTCCTCATAAAGTATTAGCCCAGGCCAGGAGAAACTTCTCTAAAGAGGACAGGTGCACGGCCTTCAGACACATGAAGAAATGCTCATTATCCTTAATCATCAGAGAAATGCAAATCAAAACTACCTTGAGATATCATCTAACTCCAGTAAGATTTGCCCACATGATGAAATCCCAAAACCAGAGATGTTGGTGTGGATTGGAGAAAAGGGAACACTTCTACATTGCTGGTGGGAATGCAAACAAATACATGTCTTTTGGAAAAATGTTTGGAGAACACTCAGAGATCTAAAAATAGACTTGTCATTTGACCCTATAATTCCTTTACTTGGTATAAACCCAGAGGACCAAAAATCACATTACAACAAAGATATATATACCAGATTGTTTATTGCAGCCCAATTCATAATTGCCAAGTCATGTAAGAAGCCCAAGTGCCCATCTATCCATGAATGGATCAATAAATTGTGGTACTTGTATACCATGGAATATTATGAAGCCTTAAAGAAAGATAGTGACTTTACCTCTTTCATATTTACATGGATGGAGCTGGAACACATTCTCCTTAGCAAAGTATCTCAAGAATGGAAGAAAAAGTATCCAATGTATACAACCCTAATATGAAGCAAATTTATATCATTCATGTGAAGGTTACAACCCAGTTATTGCACAAGAAGACGGGGAAAGGGGAGAGGGAGGGAAAAGGAGGGAAAGGGTGGGGGAAGAGAGGATGAAGGGTGAGATTACACTTGAGTTGCATTTTTGAAGGGTCAGGAGAAAATTACTAAATGCAGAATACAAATGTTTTCACATAGTAAATGAGAAAATCTCATGAATGTTATTTCGAAAAGGCAGATGAAATTATCTCAGATTGTATGTGAAGCCTGAACACTGTACTTCATGACTGAACTAATGTACACAGTTATGATTCAATAAAAAAATAGAGTAAAAGGAAGGAAATTATATAGATTAAAGCAGAAATATAAAATAGAGACTAGAAACACAATAGAAAAATCAACAAAACTAAGAGTTGGTTTTTAGATAAGATAAACCCAACAAACCTTTAGCTTGACTAAGAAAAAAAGAGATGTTTGTAATAAGTAAAATTATAAATGAAAGAGGACAGATTACAACTGATGACCACAGAAAAAGTATAACCACTTTGAGATATTATCTAACTCCAGTAAGAGTAGCCTACATCACAAAATCCCAAAACTACAGATGTTGGCATGGATGTAGAGAAATGGGAACACTTCCGCACTGCTGGTGGGAATTCTGCCTAGTATGTTCCTTTTGGAAAGAAGTTTGGAGAACACTCAGGGATTTAAATGTAGACCTGCGGTTTGATCCTGAAATGCCTCTACTAGGTGTATATCCAAAACACAAAAAAATCACTTGGCAAAAACAGATATAGGCACCAAATTGTTCATTGCAGCTCAATTCAAATTTGCCAAGTCTTGGAAGAAGCCCAAGTGCCCATCGGCCCATGAATGGATTAATAAATTGTGGTATATGTATACCATGGAATACCATGCAGCATGGAGATGGAGACTTTACCTCTTTTATGTTTACATGGATCGAGCTGGAAAATATTCTTCTTAGAAAGTATCTCGGGAATAGAAATAAAAAATATCCAATGTAGGGCAGCACCTGTGGCTCAAGGAGTAGGGCGCTGGCCCCATATACTTAAGTTGGCAGGTTGAAACCTGGCCCTGGCCAAAAACTGCAAAAAAAGAAAAAAAATTCAATGTACTCAGTACCTCTATAAAACCAATTTATCCTCACTCACACTTTCATATGAGAGATGAATCACAACTATGGCCCAGGATAAAAGAGGGAAAGGGAACAAGATGGGAAGAGGGGGTGGTTTGATAGAGGGAGGGTTAATGGTAGAGACCACACCTATAGAGCATATTGCAAGGGTACAAGTCAAATCTATCAAGTATAGAGCACAAATGTCTTAACACTGTGCTTAAGTAAATGGGGTGAAAGTTATGTTAATTGGTAGGATATAAGCACTCCAATTTGTACAAATAATCAACACATTGAATCCCACAAAGGCATAAATGTATTCATAATCTATGTATATATGACTTAATTAAAAAAAGAGAGTAATATGAATAATTATATACCATCAAATTTGATAACTCAGAAGTAATGAATAAATTTCTAGAAATACATGCCAAATCCCTTGACACCAGGATTTGAGTGGGTAGCTGGGAGACTGGGGAATGGGGTGGGGGTGGGGAGGTTTAAGAGCTGAACTGGGAAGGCCAAGGAGCCCACATAGGTTGATCTAATGAGAGAAAACTGTGGGGGTCCAAGACATGGAAAACTGGAGAAGTACCTATCCCTCCCACCCACAGGGCAGCTTCACTGTAGACTAGGGTGGGTCCTCTGGTGGGGAAGCTCCAAGCCTATGGTGCCATAGCCATAGAGTGCAGTGTGCCCTTCAGTGGGAAGATTTCTAACAGGCACCTAGCAACTGAATGCAGTTTGAACTCATGTAGGGAGGATCCCAGCTTACAATGCCTTAGCAACCCAATGCAGTATGCTCAGGACGTGAGGGCAGGGGCAACACAAGAGGGGCAGACTTCACTCCCCAGAACCAATTTGGGAAGTGGGGGACCTCCCTCACAAGTAGCTTTTCAAGCTTGGAGAGCTTGCCTCAACTCTCTTCCCAGTGGCTTCCACTAGAACCTGGGAAGATAATCCTTGAGCTTTGATAAGGCTTTGCAAAGTCTTGGAGACTCACACATACCTAACTGCATCCCTCCACCACCTCTGCTGAGGGGGACATCAGGCAACCCACTGGGAGCTAGAAAAGACCCTCTCAAAGCCTGAGTTTTTCAAGTGCTCCAGCTGAGGGGCTAGAGCTTGTCACAGGCACAAAAAAATACTCCTCTGCAATTGGAACTCCCCTGTAAGCATCAACCACTGATAGGCAGAACAGTACCATAGCTCAGTATAGCATCTCATTCAAATCAGGGTGTGGCTGATTCCTACTTAAACATCACTGGCCGTCTCAGAGATTAAACTGGGGGGACCAGTATGATTTATACTACTTTGAATAGGAGAAGATAGAAGCAATCCAAGGGGACACTTCTTTTTATAAGAGAAAAAAGTTACAGGCAGCTTTATCTGTGAGGGGTCTCCCTCTGCTAAGGCAGATCTTTGGCCTGATGAAGTAGCTGCTCAGAGTTTGTTCAGAGGTGTTCTACCAGAGAGCTGGTGCCTGCCAATTCTAGGGTTTTTCTACTGATGCTATCCTGGCTGATCTGTTGCATGGAGCCAGATCTGCATGGCCTCCTAGCAATAGCCTTTGCATCACCACTGCCAAGCTGGAGAGGGAACTAATGCTCCCCTGTGTAGTGCCCTGTGACTCAGGGCCAGACATGGTTCTTCCCCAGTATGGGAGACAATAAAGCAGGAGATCAAGATGCAGTGGGCACACCACTTGGAAAACCTGGGATTACTGCATTAGTGGGGTCTAGGAATGGAAAGAGACCCTGGACTGAACAGCAACACTAGCTGAATTATACAGACCCTAGGCCATTGAGACTGTGTGACAGAGTATCAGCAGTCCCCATTCCAGTGGAATAGCACCCCATAAGGGTGAAACTGTCCCTGAAATCCCTAGATCAATCTCTGCATTTTTTGTTGCATTCAAGTCTGAGATTCTATCCCTGTAGTTCCAGGGCACTTGTGGGACCTAGAACTCTATCCCTGAGACTCCAGAATTGTGCCTGGAAACCAAAACCACACTAGTGAGTACACACTAATATGCTGGCCAGCAGAACTTCCCTGAGGTCCAATACTTCACTCCGGACCCGACATCCCTGAACATATATTACTCCTGGACTAGGTTCAAGAGAGTCTCTAAACAAATGAGAAGAGAAGTCTTCCAATTCTCATAACCCAGAGATGAGAGAATGGGAGCTGGATGAGAGGAAGCCAGCAAAATAGCCCTGGAATCATGACGCAACAAAATAGTTCATACCCCTACAACAGAGCTACAGTATTTGACCCCACTCACAAGGATATCATCAAAATGACAGAAAAGGAATTCAGAATATGGATAGCAAATAAGATGAATGGAATCAAAGAGAAAGTTGAAAACCAACAAAAAAAATTCCAAAAAATATTTCAGGAAATCAGAGGGAAAAATGAAAAAGATATGTAAAAAAGATATAAGAGAACTTAGAGAAATGAAAGAGCCATTTAGAGAATTTCAAAATGCAGCAGAAAGATTTAGAAACAGGCTAAAGAGAAGAAAGAACAATAGAGCTTGAAGACCATTCTCTTGAGATAACTCAGTCATTCAAAAAGGCAGAGATGAATATAAAAGCGAATAAATAATCTCTGATAGAGATGTGGGACTATGTAAAGTGAACTAACATTCATATTGTAGGTTTCTCTGAGAGAGAAGAATACAGAACTAAAAACAAGGAAAACCTATTTGAAGAAATAATTGAAGAAAACTTCCGGGGTGGGGGGAGAGGCAAAATGGCCAAGTGGAGCCAGCCTTCCACAGAAACTCCCATCCAGAGGGAAGGATAATGTCCAGAAAGTACCCAATTAAGTTGAAGACTAGGAGCCAAACCAAGAGAGAAGAGTGATAACTACAGATCGCCTCTACTGAGGCAAGCTGTGACTCCAAGAAGCAAACTTCAGGTACACAATTCATCCCAAAGGAAAAGTGTCCATCCTCTCCCCCAAGAAAGTTTTTTTTTTTTCTTTCTTTTTGTTTGCTCCTCTAGGTTTTCTACAGGTGATTAGTGAACTGAGGATCTCTTGTCTCACCCTATGGGTGAGAGCTGTAGGAAGTGGGGAGTACTTCTGCAGAGGGTCCCTGTTGTGACCCTGAACACTCTCTTCCCAGGCAGGAAAATTGAACTAACCTTTTCCCTGCCATTCTGAACTTCCAGTCCACCCTTCCCCCATTGCCTGATGATCCAGAAGCCTAACTCCTGCAGAGAATGGGGGAGGAGGCCCATGAACAGTGCCTTCTGCCCTACCGGACCAAGTGCCCCTTGCTCTGCCTGGTGAGACCAGTGTGTCCCGCCCTGCTAGAGCTGCAAGTTCTGCCCTACTCAAGCCAAGAGCCCCACACCTCACCCTAATAGAGCTGCACTCCCTGGACCCCAGCCTGCTGAAGCCTACATGCCATGCCCACCCTGCCAGCATTGTGGGCCAAGCTCTCTCCTTGCCAAAATCACAGGGCACCCTGCACTGCCAGAAACATGTGCAGCAGCCCCTGCCCTGCTGCTGGATCCCTGTGCCCAATGCTCCTGGAGCTGCTCCTATGGCCAAATCCCTGGCTGTGGCAGTCACCTGGGAACTGCACAGGGTCACTTTCCACAAAGATTCAGCAAAAATAGAGCAACTTAGGGTGGCACCTGTGGCTCAAAGGAGTAGGGCACCAGCCCCATAAGCCAGAGGTAAAGGGTTCAAGTCCATCCCAGGCCAAAAACTGCAAAAAAATAGAGCAACTCTGCTGGGGTCTAATCTTAGAGGAGACACCTCCCCTACTCTGAGGACTGCCAGAGGAAACCCCACCTTGCTATATAGGGATACTGGTGCTGCAGAGTGGCTGTGGCAAAGGTGAGGTGACTGAGGGAGAAAAGCATTTGCTGACTTGTTATACTCAGGATTAGACTGAGTTAAGAAGGAACACTCCCCAGGGGCTATTGAGTACCTAAAGGAGGCAGGCCTCAGCTCCCTCAGCTGGCTGGTGGCAGAGGGTAGTGGCCAGGCCAAGGGGGGATTGACCTTCATTTGACTCTGATAGGCACAAAGCCTCAGCACATCTGCTTATTGGAGAGAGCAGGACCTCAGCCCTACGAGGTCACCAGTGACTGGGCCTGAAAGAGGAGGAAAGTAGAGAAAGAGGCACAGTATCCTGGTCCAACTCTTCTACCTGGCAGGCCTTTCTGACTCCACAGAGCACCAGAGCAAGCCACATTTGAGCAGCCAGTAGACTTACCCCATCTAGTTGTTGGAGACCTTTTGAACTCTCCCACTTGAGAGTTCATACTGACTGGGTCAATTGGTATGGAACTCCTAACCTGGGCCAATCACCCAAGGACCCTCTTGGCTGGTACCCTGGTTGTGTGGTAATGGGAAGGGTTGATTTTCCTCTTCCAGTTCTTGTCCATGGGAGTGGGATGTCTTAGTTGCTTATATTTCTCCATAGCTAAGACTTTAAATCAGAGCATCTGATCAATCAGGTTCAGACAAGGACCAGCTGAATGCAAGCTAGAGCCACCTACCCCTACCACAACAAACAGGTTTCCTCAGCCTCACACTGTAATGCTGTACGGATCCTTTGCAAAGCTGTAGGGGAAAAAGCTACAGTCACCAGTCCCAGATCCTTGACAAAGGGGTGGTTATCAACAACTCCAGGAGCTTCCAATACAATTTAACCTTACCTGGCCACCTAACCAACTAGTGAAAAACAATCATGAGGCATAATCAGTGGGAAAACTCTGGCAACAAGAATAATCAGAGTAGACCAATTCCCCCAACGAACGATATGGCAAATACAGCACAAGATCCCGTTCATAACAAATGGCTGAGACGTCAAAAATCAAGTTCA
Source organism: Arctocebus calabarensis (assembly GCA_963573935.1). Taxonomy (NCBI): domain Eukaryota; kingdom Metazoa; phylum Chordata; class Mammalia; order Primates; family Lorisidae; genus Arctocebus; species Arctocebus calabarensis. The sequence goes on from CAUYON010093240.1 coordinate 54,643, forward strand.
GAATTTGGATTAAAAATAAGATCAGCAGAATGGAGATAAAGATAGAATTAGAATTTCATGGAGTAATTCAGAAGATGTCTCAAGAATTCAACAAATTCAAAGACAAAATCACCAAAGATTTTGACACATTGAGGCAAGAACTGGCAGCCCTCAAATATCTTAGAAATTCAATAGAATCCCTCAGTAACAGAATGAGCAGGCAGAAGAAAGGATATCTGACATCAAAGACAAAGCTTTTGAATGCTCCCAAAAGCTCAAAGAGGAAGAGAAGTGACGAGCAAAAATGGATCATTCTCTTGAGAGCTCTGGGATAATTTGAAGAAAACTAATATTCGCCTTATAGGAATCCCTGAAGGCAACGAGGTGGCTTCAAAAGGCACACAGGATCTTCTTCATGAGATAATGAAAGAGAACTTTTCCAGCATTAAAAAATAGAGACTTTACCTTTTATGTTTACATGGATGGAGCTTGAAAATATTCTTATTAGTAAAGTATATCAGGAATGGAAAAAAATATCCAAGGTACTCAGTACTACTATCAAACTAATTTACAATCACTCACACTTGCATATGAAAGATGAATCACATCTAAAGTGTAGGATGAAGGAGGGAAGGGGACAAAGGGAAGTTAGGTGGGTGGGTTGATAGAGGGAACATTAATAGGGGGACCATACCTATAGAATATATTGCAGGTGCAAGTTAGATCTTTCAGGTGTAGAACACAAATATCTTGACACTGTAATTTGGTTAATGAGGTGAAGGATATGTTAATTAGTAGGATGTAAGCACTCCAACTTGTACAAATAATCAACATATTGAATCCCATAATGGCATAAATGTATTCATGATCTATATACAAATGACTTAATAACAAAAAAGTATTTAAAAATGAAAAAATTGGGGGGGCGGAGTAAGATGGCCAACTGGAAGCAGCTTCTGAAAGAGGCTCCTGTCCAAAAGGAAAAACAACCCCCAGAAACTGCACAATTAAACTGAAGACTGGGAGCCCCACCAAGAGAGATAAGTGATAATTGCAGGTCACCTCAGCTGAGGCAAGCTGTGACTCCAAAAAAGCAAGCTTCAGGTACAAAATTCATCTGAAAGGAAAAGTGTCCATCCCCTCGCCAAAGAAAGCTGTGGGGGGTTTGTTTTCCGTTTCCTTTCTTTTTTCTCTTCATTTGTTCCTGAGGGTTTTCTACAGACAATCAGTGAACTGTGGACCTCTTGTCTCAACCCACGGAAGAGTGCTGTGGGAAGTGGGGTCTGCTTCACCAGAGCTACCCTGATGTGACTCTGAACACTCTCTTGCTAGACAGAAAAACTGAACTAAAGTTTTCGCCACCATTCTGAACTTATAGTACACCCTTCCCCACTTATCTGACAAACTAGAAGCCTAACCCCCACTGAGACTGAGGGAGGAGGTTCTTGAGCATCATCCCCTCAGTGCCTGCTGGACCTTCTTGAGCATCATCCCCCCAGTGCCTGCTGGACCAAGCACCCCATTGGCAAAAGACTCTGGGGTACCACAGAGAACCTCCCTCCCTCCTGCCAGGGAATCCACTGACTGCTGCACAGCCCTGTGCCCCATGACCAAAGCCTGCCAGGCTTTCACAGGCCCGCCCCTAGCCAGGAACTCTGCAGGTGACTGCACAGCCCCACGCCCCTGATCACCTGGCACCTGCAGGCCCGCCTCCAGCCAGGGAATACCACAGTAAACCCACAGGCCTGCACCCTACACACACAGAGCCTCTGCAGGCATGATCCTGGACAGGAACACCCATAGCAACCGGGCGGCCCCACACCTTGAGGCTGCCGGGACTCTGCAGGCCCACCTTCTGCCAGAGACTCAGGCAGCTACTGCCAGGTCTCTGCAGGTCTGCCCCAGGCCAGGTACTCTGCTGGTGACTGTCAGGCCTCCACAGGCCTACCCCCAGCCAGGGACTCCCCAGGCGACCATGCCAGTCTTCACCTGGCACACACAGGGCCTCCAGAGGCCTGCCCCCAGCCAGGAATTCCCCCAGTGGGAATTCCCCCAGCTGGGTGCCCCCGCCTCCACAGGTGCGCCTTCTGCCAGGGACTCTGCAAGAAACCGTCAGGCCTCCACAGGTCCACACATGGCCAGGAACATCCCTGGCGACTGCATGACCCCACACTCCACACAAGCAGAGCCTCTGCACCACCACCCATGGACAGGGACTCTACCAGTGACCAAGCGGCACTGAACACTGTGCCTGCCAGGCCTCAACATGCCTGCCTCTGGCCAGGGAGTCTAGGAGCCATGCAACCTGCGTCCTCCCTCTTGTTACCTCCTTGGCTCTGCACCAGCCCCACCTGTATGGCCAGCAATTCTGGAAGCTGTAGGACTGGGGCCCTCCCTCCAGAGCCCTCCCTGCCTCTGTGTGGAGCCCTCCACTCAGCCAGAGACTTCTGGAGCCATGGGCTCTCTTTGTCAAAGTCACTGGGCACCTGACACTCCCAGAACTGTGTGCATCACCCCCTTCCCTGCTGCTGGATCCATGGGTGCCACACTCCGTAGCTGCTCCCACAGTCACAAGTCTCTGGCTGGGAAAGGCCCAGAGGAGCTACACAGGGGTCACTCCCTACAAAGTTCCAGCAACGATAGAGTGATCCTACCGCGGTTTAATCTTGGAGAGACACCTTCTCAACTCTGAGGATGGCCAGAGGAAATGGTGAAAAACAATCATGGGGCAGAATCAATGGAAAAACTTAAGCAATAAGAATAATCAGAGTAGATCAACTCCCCCAAACAAAGACAAGGCAGGCACAGCACAAAATCCCTTGCATAGGCAACTGGGTGAGATGTCAGAAATGGAATTCAGAATCTGGATAGCAAATAAGATCAGTGGAATGGAGGAAAAGATGGAATTAGAATTTCAAGAAGTAATCCGAAGGATGACCCAAAAGATGTCTCAAGAATTCAATGAATTCAAAGACAAAATGACCAAAGTCTTGACACATTGAGACAAGAAGTTGTATCCCTCAAAGACCTGAGAAATATAGTGGAATCCCTTAGTAACAGAATGAAGTAAGCAGGAAAAGGATTTCTGACATTGAAGACAAAGATTTTGGATGCTCCCAAACCTACAAAGAGAAAGAGAAATGGAAGACAAAAACAGATCACTCTCTCAGAAAGCTCTGAGATAATTCGAAAAAAAACAATATTCACCTCTTAAGGATCCCCAAATGTAATGAAGAGGCTTCACAAGACACAGAGTCTCTTCTTCATGAGATTATGAAAGAGAACTTTCCAGACATGCCAAGAGATTCCAAAATTCAGATAGCAAACAGTTTTAGAACTCCAGAGTGATCAAGGGTATCCACATAGGGTCAGAAGAGATCAAACTTTCACTCTTCACAGATGATATGATTGTATATCTTGAAAACACGAGGGATTCTACTACAAAACTTTTAGAAGTGATCAAGGAATACAGCAATGTCTCATGCTACAAAGTCAACACCCATAAATCTGTAGCCTTTATACATACCAATAATAGCCATGCTGAAAAATCAGTCAAGGACTCTATTCCTTTCACAATAGTTCCAAAGAAGATGAAATATTTGGGAGTTTACCTAACAAAGGATGTGAAAGATCTCTATAAAGAGAACTATGAAACTTTAAGAAAATAGATAGCTGAAAATGTTAACAAATGGAAAAACATACCATGCTAATGGCTGGGAAGAATTAACATTGTTAAAATGTCTATACTACCCAAAGCAATATATATTTTTAATGCAATTCCTATTAAAGCTCCATTCTCGTATTTTAAAGACCTTGAAAAAATAATATTTCCTTTAATATGGAATCAGAAAAAACCTCGAATAGCCAAGACATTACTCAGAAATAAAAACAAAGCAGGAGGAATCATGCTGCCAGACCTGAGACTGTACCATAAATCAATAATGATCAAAAAAGCATGGTACCGGCACAAAAACAGAGAGGCAGATGTTTGGAACAGAATAGAGAACCAAGAGATGAATCCAGCTACTTACCATTACTTAATCTTTGACAAGCTAATTAAAAATGTTCAGTGGGGAAGAGACTCCCTATTTAACAAATGTGCTGGGTGAACTGGCTAACGACCTGCAGAAGACTGAAACTGAACCCATACCTCTCACCATTAACTAAGACAGACTCTCACTGGAATAAAGATTTAAACTTAAGACATGAAACTAAAAATTCTAGAAGAAAGTTCAGGGAAAACTATTGAAGGAATAGGCCTGGGTGACTATTGTATGAGGAGGACTCCCCAGGCATTTGAAACAGCATCAAAGATACACTACTGGGACCTGATCAAACTAAAAAGCTTCTGCACTACTAAGAACACCAGTAAGTGTAGCAAGCAGACAGCCCTCAGAAAGGGAGAAAATATTTCCAGGTTATGCCTCCAACAAAGGTTAAATAACAAGAATCCACAGAGAACTCAAATGTATTAGCAAGAAAAGAACAAGTGATCCCATCTCAGGGTGGGCAAAGGACTTGAAGAGAAACTACTCTAAGGAAGACAGGTGCACGGCCTACAGACACTTGAAAAAATGCTCACCATCCTTAATCATCAGAGAAATTCAAATCAAAACTACTTTGAGATATCACCTAACTCCAGTAAGATTAGCCCACATGACAAAATCCCCAAACCAGAGATGTTGGCATGGATGTGGAGAAAAGGGAACACTTCTACACTGCTGGTGGGAATGCACACTAATATGTTCCTTTTGGAAGGATGTTTGGAGAATACTTAGAGATCTAAAAATAGACTTGACATTTGATCCTATAATTTCTTTACTAGATATATACCCAGAAGACCAAAAATCACATTATAACAAAAACATCTGTACCAGAATGTTCATTGCAGTCCAATTCATAATTGCTATGTCATGGAAGAAGCTCAAGTGCCCATCGACCCACGAATGGATGAATAAATTATGTAGACCATGGAATATTACACAACCTTAAAGAAAGATGGAGACTTTACCTCCTTCATGTTTACATGTATGGAGCTGGATCCTATTCTTCTTAGCAAAGTGTCTCAAGAATGGAAGAAAAAGTATCCAATGTACTCAGCCCTACTATAAAGCTAATTTATAGCTTTCATATGAAGGCTATACACCAACTATAGCACAAGAATATGGGGAAAGGGGCAAGGGAGGGTAAAGGAGGGGTGATGTTGGGGTGGAGGGAGAGTAATTGGTGGGGCCACACCTACAATGCATCTTAGAAGGGTACAGGTAAACCTTACTAAATGCAGAATACAAATGTCTTCATACAATAACTAAGAAAATGCCATGAAGGCTATGTTAATCAGTTTGATGAAAATAGTTCAGATTGTATATGAAACCCGCACATTGTACTCCTTGATTGCACTAATGTACACAGCTAT
>CAUYON010093242.1:0-44641 GCA_963573935.1 Arctocebus calabarensis
ATATAGTGATCAAGAAAATGCCATGAAGGCTAACTGTAACAGTACGATCAAAACATTTCTGAATGTATATGAATCGTGCCCTATGATTGCACCAATGTACAGAATTATGATTCAATAAAATTATAAAAAAAAAAAAAAGGACAGGAAGAAATGAAGTATAACCGACATTAGCAAGAATCTCTAGTGAACAGACTTAGCTTAGTTATAATTGCAAAGCCACTAGGGATTTTTAATTATTAAATAGTAAACCATATGTCAGAGAAACAGAAGACAACTCAGTAATCAAGAAGGGCAGGAAACGGTAGTTCTTAATCTCCTTCTGCTCTGCTTTCTGATCCTCTGAAGACCTTTTCTAAGCAGCAAAAGCTATATATGAAACAACAATAAATCTGAGGAAATGATATAGCTAAATATGCCCCCGAAACCAAATTCCAGTGTTTACAGATTTACTTAGGAGTCTGTAAAATAATTTTGTTCTTTAGTGCGGTATGTATGTGTGCACCTTTATATTAGATGAACAACTAATACCAGTTTTACTACTGACTTATTTTGACAAGCTACTTCTTCAGGCTTTGATTTCTTTAACCATTATAAAAAATGGTAACCAGGCTCGGTGTCTGTAGCTCAGTGGTTAGGGCGCCGGCCACATGCACTGAGGCAGACGGGTTTGAACCCATTCTGGGCCTGCTAAACAACAATGACAACAACAACAACAAAAAATAGCCAGGTGTTGTGGTGGGTGCCTGTTGTCCCAGCTACTTGGGAGGCTGAGGCAAGAGAATTGCTGAAGTCCAAGAGTTTAAGGATATAGTGAGATTCCGTCCCCCAAAAAAAGGTAATCATATTTGTTATTAGATAATCAAAATAGACTTAGAAATCCCTATAACAAATGAGGAACCATTATTTATGTGGTTTAGCTTGATGGCTAAAATTCTATTCAACTTGATGGCTCTTAAATAAAGCATCCTGAGAAAAAGCATCCAGATCTAGGTGTGTACCCAGGACTCCCGGAGACCGATGTAGGCGATGATGGCGAAGTGGCAGAGAAAGCAGATAGGCTGTGCTTTCCAAAGAAAGCCAGTTAGATACACTGAAATATGTACTGATCCTGGCTGGCCATGAGCATACAGGAGTCATACCAAACCATCTCAAATTCATAAATCTTGGACATTTCATAGATACAAAAACCTTAAAATATTACAATTCTGAGAGCCAACATAGATTCAAAAGAAAACATAATTCTGAGTATGTAAATACCAAATCAAAAACCAAAGTAACAATTTAGCCTAACAAAACTGAACACAAAGTTCTGTAAACATGTCAGTAGTGACAGCTTATCCCTGTATTTTCTAACTAAAACAAAATACATTTTAAATCTAAACTGCAGATATCTAAACATACAGTAGTGGGGAAATTAAATATTAAGTATTATATTCTGTCTGGGAGCTAATTTATTTAGGATTACGATTATCACAAGTTTGGAATTATAAAAATCTGACTTTTAAAAAATCAATTCATATTACTAGTATCGTAAAAGGTTCCAACTGGCACATATCACAAAATTTTCCAAATGATGAATGTTATAGCTTCTACTTTCCTAAGATCTCTTAAATCACTCCTTTCTTTGGTATAGCCATGACCATGATCCACGTTCATGTCCTTATTCTCAGTGCTCTTAACTTCTTTACCTCTGTTCTCTATACCACCCCAACCTACCGCATGTTGGTGCCAGATTAATCTCTCTAAGGCCCTGCTTTTAAAAAAAGAACAAACTGTTTCAGTATTTTCTGTTAATTAGCTGAAATCCTCTTTTCTAGAATTCAGGACTCAAAATACAGTACCAAGCTTCTTCCTCACCCTACGGACAGACCAACCGCACTCACTGCTGTGTGACACCTGTAGCCGGTCTCCCATCTCTACCTTTGCTCAAGGGGTTTGCCTACTTCCCGTCTCTACTTCTTCCTCCAAAGGTCCATCTCACTTTACAGAAGCTCGATAAAGTCTGTCAGGATGCTCACAGGAAGTTGCGCGGTCTCCCTCTTTGGAAACCTCGACTCAGTCTGAGAGTTGGTATATAGTATAGTCTTTCTCCTTGTAGGTTTCTCGACAGCAGGACCTGTGTCCCACTTCTCCCTGCCTTCTTCAAGTCTGCCTTATAACTGGGAACTCTGATTCTTCTGAGAAATATCTGAGGAAATGATTGAAGCAGGAAAGTCGCAATATTAAGACATTGATTTACAGAAATATCATCAACCTAAAAGTTACATAAAGCATTTTATCTAGGACAAATTACGCTCTAATTTACCATTTCAGCTCTTTGCAAATAAGAAAGCAACTAAGACTTCATTTACATAGCACAATCTGTATCAGAGAAGTGACTTTTATTCAGTTAGCTATTTATGAAGATTTCTAAGAAAAAACTTTGTATAAGAAGACAAGACATGTTTCCCATCACCTTATATGATGCTGTTAACCTGGATAATCAAGTCTTAAAGCAAAATGCTAGGATGGTAAGCTGGAGAATGAGTAAGTCAAGGCAACAGGAAAGCTGACAATGTGACCTTGTGGAAAGAACACGGGGAGGTGAGAGCCTTGGGTTTGACATGTGTGACCTAGTGCAACTACTTAACTCGCCAAGCCTCAGGTCCCCCACTTGTAAGACCAGGAAACTGGACTAAATGAACCTCCAGATGCAGTCCTAACACTCTAGGACTCCACGAGCATAACACATGTCCTCACTGGATTATTTCTAGTAAGAGACAGGTAAAAAACATTACTTCCCTACATCAGTGGATTTCTTAATTTTGTTTTTACAAGAACCTCACCCATCTTCAAACTAAAAGACTCATACTTCTCAGGGTTATTTTCAATGACGTTTCAAAATGAAAAACAAAAGTTAAAACAAGCAACTAATAACAAAAAACATCTCTGAGGACTAAGAAAAACAAACGTACATGAAAACCAAAAACATTTCTCCACCCAACCTCGCACCACTACAAATAACTTTTAAATAACACTTTTTATAAATGAATGTTGTGCTAGAAATTGAAGATGCCAAATACATTTATAAAACATAGTGAGGTAAAACTGTAGGAATGAATGGTAAATACTCTTTCAAGTTGTTTCTGGATCTCAATCTAACAAAATAAACTTAAATTCAAGCTACAGGAATATGAAAAGCAACAATTTCAGAATTCCTTGGACAACGAGAAACTAGCATATTCCATTTAGTCAGCCTAACTTCAACTCTCCCACAAAGACTGCCTGGTACTTGGGCTCTTATCCAGGAGGACTCCTGCCCTTGCACCTTCACCTTTAGGACTCGATTAACAACGTGTGAAGTCCTTCAGGATAACTTTTGAGGTTTTTTTTTTTTTCCTCTCCCTTAAAGCCTTCAGACAGGAGGCTTTGGAGTGCAAACCAGTCAGTCACTTCAGGTCTTCTCAGCTTCCAGTTTAAACTTCTGGGCTCACCATGGTGTTGACAGCTTAATGGTGCCAATAACCAAGGGTTGCCATAGTTCAGTTGGAACAAATGCAAACTGTACAGCACTTAGGAGCATTCTGAAATGCTAACGTGAACAAGGGTATTTTCTAGAAAATACTAACAATTAATTGAAATACAGCTTTATCGCCCTTTTTCTCTATGCCCCCAAATAAAATATTTTATCAACACCCAAATGTAGCCTCTTCATGACATCGCTGCCACCCCGGCTCTGGTTGACCCGTCTCACCTTCTGCTGCCTTGATCACATAGCCGCCTTTCTCTTCACCAGGGCGCACAGCAAGCAGCTGCATAATTCTGTCCAGCAGCCCATGTATCACCTCGAACCCAGGATTCTTATTATAGTAAACAGCACAGAGATGCCTGTAATTTTTTGCACCTACATCTGTGAAAATAAAAAAAAAAAATTGTCACAAAGCCACATTAACCATTGCTTAAGAAACTAATTTACCCCAACAGAAACTTGGGCAAAGTCAAGAAAAAAGAAACCAACATAAAGGGAAGCATCCAACCTCAGAAAGGCAAATAAGATAAAATAATCTTTTTAATCCTCAAATTCCCTAAGATGTTTTATTTGGGGGAAAGAGGGAAAAAACATTAATGTTAGCCCAGAGACAATAGGGCTTCACTGCAGTATTAACTGGTAAAATTCTCTGTAAACAATTTGACAATATAAATTTATAATCAGAGACAATTTTATACTTCTTTACTCATAATACTATCCAAAGGGAATGATATTTTTAAAAAGGCAGGGGGGGGAAGTCTTGGTGTGTGCCACACCTTTTGGGGGCAAAACACGATTGTAAGAGGGACTTTACCTAACAAATGTAATCAGTGTAACCTGGTTTCTTGTACCGTCAATGAATCTCCAACAACAACAACAAAAAAGGCATGAGGGAAGACATTCACCACATTATTTACAATAATAAGAATTATAACCAGTCTAAACTGAAGTTATATAAGATTACTTTTCAGAACACTAAATGGGTGTTAAAAAGGACTTTTTTTTCCTTGAGACAGAGTCTCACTTTGTTGCCTAGGCTAGAGTGCTGTGGCATCAGCCTGGCTCACAGCAACCTCAAACTTTTGGATTCAAGACATCCTCCTGCCTCAATCTCCCACGTAGCTAAGAGTACAGGTGCCTGTCACATCACCCGGTTGATTTCTTTTCTACTTTTAGTAGAGATGGAGGTCTCACTCTTGCTCAGGCTGGTCTCAAACTCCTGAGCTCCAGTGATCCTCCCATCTCGGCCTCCCAGTGCTAGGATTATAGGCGTGAGCCACTACACCAAGACTGGAAAGCATCTTTATGAAGGTTTATCATAGCAGAGCATGAGCAAATTATCATTACAGTAAATTTTCTAAAAGGAAGCTACAAAGTTCAAAATGAGCCAAAACTAAATCATATTTTTTAAAGAATAAACATAGGTTGGAAAATCATGAAGCAAGGCAAGAGGAAGACTATCACCAAAGTTAGGTTGGTAACTCCCTAAGTAAAGGGAAGGTGCCATGACGGCCTGGGTCACACAAGAAGCTACGGAGATGCACTCAATATCCCATTTCTTAACGGGGGTACTGGTTATACTAGTGTTGGCTGCATAATCTTTTAGAACTATATGTTACATACAATCTTCACAATTAAAACATGAAAAAAATGCAAAATAAAAAAGTATTTAAAGTGATGGTACAAAATGGACAAATTTGAAGACATTATGCTAAGTGAAGTGAGCCAGCATCAAGAGGACACATACTGCAAGATTCCACTCACACGAGGGATCGAAAGTCATCGAACTCATAGAAACAGAAAATAGTGTAGTTACTAGGGCATGGGGAAGGGAGAAAAATGAGGAACTGCTGTTTTGTGAGTACAGAGTTTTAGCCTCATAAGATGAAAAAGTTCTAGACATCTGTTATACAACAATGTGCGTATAGTTAACAATGCTATAATATATGGTACACTTAAACATGTGCCAGGAAAGTAGTTCTCATGATATTTTTTAAACCACAATAATTTTAAAAAGTATATGAAGAAGAGAATCACAACTATGAAAATATAATCATAAACCAAAAACTCCATGCACAGGAAAAAAGACTGAAAAGAAATATACCTAAATGTTAACAGAAGTTATGTTTAGGCAGGGACAATTTTCTTATAACTTTTATCCATTTTCCAATTTTTCTGTGGTTAGTTTATATTATTCAACTTTGAAAATTAAAACAAACTAATAAAACTCAATATGTTAAAAAAGAATTTTAACAATCCACATGCACCCTGTTGAATGACTTGTTAAACACTGATACATCCATACAATAGAATACTATTCATCAATAAAAAGGAACAAACTGTTGATAGACTGAACAACTGGATGACTCTCATAGGCATTATGCTGAATGAAAGAAGCCAGCCTCAAAAAGCTGTGGACAGTCTGAGTCCATTTATATGAGATTCTGGGAGGGGCGAAACTATAGCAGCTGACAGATAGTAGTTGCCTAGAGTTAGGTGTGTGGGGGGAAATGTGACTAAAATGGGATAACATGTGGGATTTGAGAACTTGTTTGGATCTTGTAGGGATAGTTATAAGAATCTAAATCTGTATTTATACTCATAAAAAAAGAAGTGCATATAAAGGAAGACTCAAAGTCTTGTGACCTTTTAATAAATTCTGGGGACCACCGCTCTAACACAAACACTAAATGAATGTTGGCCGCAGTCTGCTCTTCAAATTAGGATAAGAGAAAGAATGAACTAATGTCTATCTGAGGGTATAAGCTGAAAACAGAATGCTGCTTCAGATTAGCATATATTTAGCTGAGCACTTTCACAGATTTATTCCTATGGTAACAGCTACTAGCCATTGTTGACATGAAATACAGAATGCTTTTTACCTCCAAGATACCCAAACAAAGCATGGATATTTTAAGATACTGTACTATATTGTTAAAGTAATATAAAAATTGAGTACATAACTAGGGCAAAAGTGAAATTATTATGGACTGGGTATTTAGTACCTATCAATTAATCTACACTCTTATTTAATTATTAAGACAACCATATAAGATAGGCATTATTGTCCCTGTAAAATGACAGAGAAACAAAAGCTCAGAATGATTAAGCAATTTGCCCAAAGTCAAGCTAATTGACTGGAGCCAGTCCCAATTAATTACATAGCTAACAAGTTACAAAGCCAGGACTTGACCAGGACTGGCTCTGAAACTCATGCTTTTCACTAGATGGTGTACATTCAAGGATTTAGATAGAAACAAACAAGAAGAAAGGCAAACTTATATGTGGCTGTATGCCTACTTACTACAGTCAAAGATCTGCATTCTTGAAATGTTTTTGATACACTAAACAGATGTTTTAATTTTTAACTATTTTCATAATATTTACGAATTCTATTTTAGCAAATGGAATAAGTTATTTTCAAAAGTCAGTGAAGTTTCTAGCCATCGACAGTATTTCCTCACTGAGCGAACATAAGAAACAACTGCTCTTCCCATTTTCAGTGGTTCACAGCATCCTGCTCTAGAACTCCCTGAACAGTAGAGGTCAAAGCCAGTACAAGGCTCGCACAGTTTAAACACTCAATTATTATTTTTTGAGTAAATGACTAGGGCCTGGGAAAGAAGGTAAGCACACACAAATAATTATTAAACGAGGCTAGGAGCAGACACTGAGCCGTATTCTAAGCCAGCTAAGGTAAGAAAGTAGCAGCAAACCATTGTCACTCTCCTTAGTTCTCTTTTTCAAGGATAAAGAAATTTGGCATGTAAAAGTTATAATCAAAAGTATCAGAATAATGATCAATATTAAAATCAGGCACGAAACTCCACTAAACCAAATGCATAAACTAAAATGAGAGACCTGACTCTATGACAGGAACACAGTCTATCTGTCTGTCTCTCTCTCTTCCTCCCCCCAAAGGGAAAAAAATGAAATGAAACAAAACTAAATTATGCCTTTCATACTACTGACTTGCTCCTGGGTATTTCTGCCATGTGGTACCCATTTGTTGGTGTCACATGCTTCCACTTTAATACACAGGCACATACTGAAACGACTTTGTAGTTTCATTTTTTTTTTCTGTGAGAGCATAGCCCAACAGTAACACCACCATTAAGAGAGCTTAGCAACATAAACTGGAAGCTTTATTTTGGTAACCTTTGTCTTGTAATACTATTTTCCTGATCTCTCAATTACGAAAAACCTACATTTCTGATAAAAGTAGCAACATCTGCATTAAACACTTAGAATTAAAAAAAAAATTAGGTGCTAAGAATAGTAAAATCACAATAAAAAACATAGAAGTTTAGAATATCATGCTACAAAAAAGGTTTCAAGATGTTTATAGTACACACAATAATGGATTATATATTTTTAGATTTAATTTTTTAAATTTTTAAAGGAAGGCCACTGATTTCTAAGGCTATGTATCAAGCCCACCATAATAATTAGATTACCCTCATTATTTAGGCACCCCCAACCCTACTGCTGATTGGCTCGTCTCTCACATTTCCTAAGGGCTACAGCTCTCTCCGGGGCTGCTTCCTCATATCCTGCTAAGATATTCTCTACTGTAGCTGAATTGAATTAAAGGAGGAAAGAACCACATACTTATTTTGACCCACTCCTTCTTGAAGAAATTGCTAGGTATAGTAAAAGTCCCATTTCCTAGCATTTTGCACTGAGAGACCATATTACATCACAGGAAGCTCACTAACTACACGCCACAAAGTAAGAACTATTTAAATTTCATGCCAAAGCTAGGGTTTGTTGAAAATGCCTCAGTTCTTTATAACTCAGTTAACAGACCTCTTGTGTCATGCCATCAAACAATTCTGCTTTTTAAATGGGCCTGCCAAGTATGTCAGCCTAAATTATCCATGTATTTCACAGACTTCAAAGTACTGCCTGGAGAGGGCTCATCAAACCACCCAATGGAGGGGCGGCTAGCTACGATTCTATAAGCTAAAAGAACATGCTAAATGATTTTTTTTTTAAGAAAAAAGAAAAAGGAATGGTACATAATGTCCTCTTGTAGATGACTACTGCACACACTCAAATTTTCAGAACAGACTCTCACTTGGTGTAGCTCTTCTTTCACCAAAATACCAATGATCAAAAGCTAACGTGTTCAGTTATGTTATCATACATTGCACAGACTGGAAAAGAAACAGTCTTCAACATTAACTTTCCACCCCTATTCTCACTTTCACCTGGAAGCCCCAATAAAAATGAGGAGAAAGGATATTGGGAAACCGAAAAGGCTTCTGGGATAAGGAGGGCTTGATATAGAGCTTAACAGCCTGGCCATGCTCAGAAAATAAAACAAAGCACCTTGATTTTTAAGTCTATTCTATCAGACAAATTTATTTAATATTGGTACTCACAAGACTGTGACTTATATTGCAAATTTTTCTTATCTCCTGAAGAATTTCTATGCAGGACTAAATGATTCACAAATGCAACAAGAATCCTATGAAGTGTAATGCTTCCAAAAATCACAACCAGTGTGGGGAAACAGGAACCTTCATACACTCTAGGCAGAACTATAAATTTGTAAAAATTCCTTTTGGGAAGAGAATTTGACAAGTTATCAAAAATTTAAAGATGGATACCTATGGACTAATCAATTCTATTTCTTTCTTCCTTTTCTTTTTTTTTTTTTTGAGACAGAACCTCAAGCTGTCACCTTGAATAGAGTGCCATAGCATCACAGCTCACAGCAACCTCCAATTCCTGGGCTCAAGCGAGTCTCCTGCCTCTGCCTCCCAAGTGGCGGGGGCCATAGGCACCCACCACAACGCCCGGCCATTTTTTAGTTGCAGCCGTCATTGTCGTTTGGTGGGCCTGGGCTGGATTTGAACCCGCCAGCTCAGGTGTACATGGCTGACGCCTTAACCCGTTGAGCCACAGGCGCTGAGCCATCAATTCTATTTCTTAAAATACCTATTTGTATAAGGGTAGAAGAATAGTGATTGCAACAGATACAGTTTAGAAAAAAATATGGGAATAAGCTAAAAATTGATTACAACAATCTGAGTAAATACAGTGTATCAATATGATGGAGATTATGCAGCCATTAGAAAGAAATGAGGTGGAAAGAATATGTTTAGAGGAAAACACAAGGTGCGGAATAGAAAAAGCACAATCTCATTTGTGTAAATGCTAAAAAGTATTTGTCCAAATCTACAGCTATGTAGAGAAATGTAAAATACATGGTTGCATATGCACAGGAAAATTCTGGCAAAAAATTTTAAGAGTAGGATTAGGGAGAAGTTGGATACATTTTTAAAAAATAGGAAGGGAACGGACTTACTCTTCAATTAAAAATACTTATTCATATAAAAGCTCTTAAAACATTACAAATATATTTTCAATTTTCAAAACAAACATTAAATTTAAGAACAATTTTCCTTAAAACACTTCTATATCATAGCACCTTTTTTTTAAGCAGACTTTTCTTTTTTACATAGCACCCAAGTACAGACTTTTCTTGCTGAAAGGCCAAGAAACAAACGTGAGGAAAAATCTGTGACTTTCTAAATGTGTGAAGGAAAAAGTTCTATCCTTCTGGGTTGGCTTTTATTTTGTTAAACCTGGAATGGATTTTTATCTATTAAAACAATATAATACTCAATGCATGACAGAACACATTATATTCAAGTTAGCAGATCTTAACTGCATGGAGCCAAACATACTAAAATAACTTTCTATATTAAAAATGATGTATTTACACAGCTAAGATGCCATCACATATGCAAATGATGCTACTTCAAAAATTGTTAATGTCAATGCTTCTTACACCCATGTTTTTTGAATTATTAATTGGAAATTCTACATGCCAAAAATATGAAATAGTGAAATTAAATTAATCCAGACTGATGACATAAGCTCGCTCCAGAAAACTGCATTCCACATATGGATACTAAATAATCTTCCATTACTCAAGGGTTCCACAATTAATAGACAACTTCTCAGAACTGAGGTATTTCACAAGCCTATAGTGAAAATGCCTTTTTTTTTTTTTGAGACAGAGCCTCAAGCTGTCACCCTGGATAGAATGCTGTGGCATCACAGCTCACAGCAACATCCAATTCCTGGGCTCAAGCGAGTCTCCTGCCTTAGCCTCCCAAGTAGCTGGGACTACAGGTGCCTGGCCCACCACAATGCCTGGCTATATTTTTTAGAGATGGGGTCTCACTCTGGCTCAGGCTGGTCTCGAACCTGTGAGCTCAGCCAATTGACCTGCCTTGGCCTCCCAAGGACTGGGATTATAGGCGTGAGCCAACGCACCCGTCCTAATGAGCTATTTTCAAGCATCAAGTTATATAAAAAAAAAAAAATTAAAAGACCTAGCCCCTATATTTTAGTAGCTTACAATATAAGTCAGGTACACAAAGCCCAACATATGATATAAACTGATACGAAATTGAAAACAAACCAAATCAAAAAGAAGTGAATGGATTAGTTATGTTCTATGGCAGCCATGGTGGTCAAGGGAGGAGAATGGAACATGAATCTTAAATAAATACTGTGATTAAAGTCTTAAAAAATTTCTGGATTTCCATACCTAAATTAAGCAGGGTAAAAAGCTTTAGGGAGAATGTAAAATTTTAGAAATTATTGAAACGGTGATATGGGGCAAAGGAGAAATGCAGCTTGAATCAGGACTATAGTAATGCTTTGGAGAAAGTAGTAGAAGGTAGCAAGTTCCATGCAAGATGTGAAGACTCCAAGCAAGCATGCTACATGAATAAAGTGATGCTAACTGGAGCCTCAGAGTGGTTAAAAGCCTTTAGCCAATTCCATCTAATTTAATAATGATTAAAATCCAAAAATTTTTAACTGCAGTAACCAATGTGATTATCAGGGCTTTGCACAGATAGATGTTAAACTGACAATTGGCTGACTGTCTCCTGCTACGTCTAAATCAGCCTATGTATATTACAAAACCAAGCTATTCTTCTTTCTTAGGCTCTTGTTCCTTTTAAACTTAAACTCGCTCAACTCAGTGATGTGTTTTCTCCTCCCATCCTGGTGAGGTCCTAGGTATACTGACAGCTTCAGTGACCACTGAGGAATAAACTATGATTGCAGATTTCAATCTGTTTTTAAGAAAAACCCAGAATACTGGACTTTGCCAAAAACAGTTGCTTTTCTAGGCATAAAGATTAGTAATTCATAATTCAGTCCTTTACTCCTGAGAAACAATTTTTTACTCTTATGTTTATAGTAGTTATTTTTTGACATTCAATGGAAAAAAACAAAAATATTAATGACTGAAGCCAACCAATAACTCATTACAACAGTCTGATATGGTGGTTTCAGAGCCACTTCTGCTCACTTCCATATTATAAAACTGAAAATTTACCCCACAGCAGAGTCTGCACTCAACTTTGTGTTCCAAAAACATAATGCCGTTCTAGCCAACAAAAGTGATAAACCAGCTTAGTCCCTTGAGTGATGACTAATTTTTTTAAATGCTGCTTCAACTTCAGATCCTAAGACTCAAATGCAGTCCCAAAGAACCTGAATGTGTCAGATTTTAATTGGAAGTCTTAATGTGTCTGATTTATACTGGAAGTCTTAATACTTAACAAGTACGTCTAACAGCCTTGCATGACATGAACAGTCAGTCAAAAAACTTCATGTTAGAATAAGAAACTGTCCAATTTGTTCAAGCACAAAAATAGAGGCTGGCAGTCTTTCATCCACTCTCAGGGAATGTGGGAGAGATGACTTTTGTGGGAGGCACACTGAAAGCCAGTACAGATTCCATTTTCATTTCCATTGTGGAAGACATGCTTGCTGACCCCCAAAACTGATGTGAAGCTGAGAGGTTTTCCCTTAATATTATAAAACAAATTAGTACCACTCCCTGCTCTGCACTAACATTGCACCCAGCATGTTTTTTCTGAGCACTATCTCTCTCTGACATGATCTGTAAGAAGCTGCTAAAGGTCTTCGTCAAGACCAGCAGCTCTTTCTCTTGTATCCTGAAGCAGTCCCTAGCAAAGACAAGAAACTGAGAAACTGAGACCGTCTGGCTCACTCTTGCCGCACACCTCTCCCCTGCTGAACCAGTAGTTCAGGTACTGCTCCCACTATGAAAACTCGGAGCCACGTGCAGTGAGCTCACGCCTATAATCCTAGCATTTCAGGAGGCTGAGGAAGGAGAATAGCTTTTTATAGAGATCCCTACTCTACGATAGAAAAATTAGCTGGGTGTGGTAGTGCATGGCTACAGTCCAGCTACTGAGGAGACTGTCACTTGAGTTCAGGAGGTTTAGGGTTGGCTTACTGTACGCTAGCTCCAGGTGGCAGAGTAGAGCCTGCCTCAAAAAGAAATTTTAAAAGAAAATTTGGGAAATGTTCATATTAACTGGAAAACACCTCTACATTTCACTTTTGAAGGTTTAAATTTTTTTCTTCAAAAAGGTTTCATAATTTGGGAGGAAAAAGCTAATGTAAATCCAACAGAGAAATGGTTACTGGTTTGAGATGGTAAAAATACTATCAATTCATTGAAAAGAAATGGGTGATGAATTACTCAAAAAAAACCATTCCTATTTTCTTAAGAAAATTCTCATATTAGCATATTTCGGTTTTCTTATACTAAAAAAAATAAGGCACAACAGAACCAATTAAGCCAAATGTTAGGTTTAAAAATCTGCCCCAAGTGCCTCAGCAAGGTGACATTAACCCTTAAATAGCCAGTGAAGGCTTTCAAGTCGTTCCAGCAGAAAACTGCTATGGACAAGCATGCCAGGTAGCTGGCTGAAGGACTGCTAACACCCTACGGTTAAGAGCAAACATCAATCCTTATTATTATGTGGCTAGAACTTTTCAAATCGCAAATTCATTTACTCTTTAAAACACATCAATGAAATAAGTGCTATCATTATCCCCATTGTACAGATGAAGAAGCTGGGCCAGTGAGAGCACAGTCGGGCTGCAGAGTCTCTGTGCAACCGCGGTGCTTTGCTGTCTCCCCCGCAGTCCTCTATAGACACCAGATGGCAAGTAGGGAATCCACATGGACATACTTAGAATACTCTATCAGAAAAGCATCTTTTCTTATGAAATAGAATCCAGGCCTATCTAAACAGAAAACACACTCCAAATAAATTAAAGCAAATCTATGCTTTCAAGATGGTAGACTTACTGAGCACATTTACCTCCTTTCATTTCTCAAATCTCAATGAAATACTAAAAACTTTTAAAGAAAAAGAATAAATCATAATATGGTGTAGGATACTGGGAAAAAGCATTATAATATCAGATAGAAACAAATCAGTATCAATAGGGAAAACAGAGTAGAAAAATTAAAACTAAAAATAGGTATAAAAGAGATCTCCTACAGAGATGAGAACTATTTTTTCTGATGAAACAAACTACAAAGGAAAAAACAAATCTCTGAGTTAAAAGTACATGGACTAGATTTCTACAAAGGAAAAAACAAATCTCTGAGTTAAAAGTACATGAACTGGATTTCTGGGGTAATCACCTAGGTGATTTGTTAAAAGATGACCTAAAAGTCATCTTTAACTAAAAAGTTAAAAGTGCACTAGCACTTAAAAACAGTTGTCTCTCAGGAGGAGAGTTATGCCCAAGCACAGTAAGAGAAGCAGAGTAGAATCTTCCCAGCAGGGCGGCGCCTGTGGCTCAGTGAGTAGGGTGCCAGCCCCATATGCCGGAGGTGACAGGTTCAAACCTAGCCCCGGGCAAAAACTACAAAAAAAAAAAAAAAAAAAAGAATCTTCCCAGCAAACTCACATTGAAAAGCAAACACTAAAGGCATCTCTACCCAGGACTGCAATACAATAAAATATTCCACGCCTACAGTGACAACTTATTTATGGTGATGGTGAGACCCCAGCTGCTCCTGACCCTCACCCTCTAGACTTCTAAGCTGGAGAGCATAACCAGCCCTGTGGAGCCCTTAGGAAGTCCTGGCAAACAGAGAAGAGACCCACTGCAGAAACGGGATTGCAATGCTTTTGAGGAAACTTAGTAGAATCAACTTGATCCTATATATATATATAAATAAAAAGAAATCACCAAAAATCAAAACAATATAAAAAGTCAAAGAACTAAGATGAAAGGAAACAAGTTAAAGCTAACAGAAAAATTTGACATTGGAATTATTTCAAATTTTCAGTTACAGGCACCAATGGAGGCTTTAAGGCACAAGAATGCTCAAAACTATGTGCAGATGACACTAAAAATATTTTCTATTATAGATTTACCATCCAAAGAAAATTCTGCATAGACTGAAATTAAAAATGAATCTTTCTTTTCTTTCTCATACAGTTACACTATGTTACTCTCAGTAGAGTGCCATGGGGTCACAGCTCACAAAAACCTCAAACTCTTGGGCTTAAGTGATTCTCTTGCCTCAGCCTCATACGTAGCTGGGACTACAGGTGCCCGCCACAACATCCGGCTATTTTTTTGTTGCAGCTGTCATTATTGTTTAGCAGGCTCTGGCTGGACTCAAACACACCTGCCTCGGTGTATGTGGCTGGTACCCTAACCACTGAACTGTAAGAGCCAAGCCAGAACTTTTATTATCTAAAGGTATGTGCACTACATCTAAATTCCAGCCCCAGGTCCAAGCTCAATGTTTTTTGCAGCCCTGGGAAAACAGATAGAATCTAACCTTAGCTGAAGAGTTTGCTATGGACAGGCCACATACACCAGTCAAAGGGATTATACCTGCAAAATCTATTTCCCAGCCTGGAGTCATGGCTCAGTCCTGTAATTCTAGCACTCTGGGGAAGCCTAGATAGGAGGATCACTTGAGGCCAGGAGCTCAAGACTAGTCTAAGCAAGAACAAAACCCTGTCTCTACCAAAAATACAGGTCTGATAATTAAGTTCACAAACTCACCCTAGAGAAAAGTGCTTTGAAGGGTGACTAGGCTCTGGCGTGCATAGCTTCCCAAGGGGAGTACTTCAAAGGTGATCATGGTGATACTCAGCAGTGAGAGATGTAGCACTTATTCCAGGATGAGTTCACAAACTCAACTGTCTGACCTCAGAGAAAGAGTAGCCGGGTGTGGTGGTAGGCATCTGTAGTCCCAGCAACTTGGGAGACTGAGGCAGGAGCATCACTTGAGCTGGGAGTTTGAGCCTATGGTGAGCTATGATGCCACTGTACTCTAGTAGAGGCAAAAAAAAAAAAATCTATTTCCCAAGATGGATCAATTTATAGCCAACAGTTTTGACTACTTTTGATGGTTAAGTATGATATCTATTATCCTCTTCAGGAGAAATCGAGAAATAAGTCTCTGCTTTTGTCAGCTGATTCAAAATTCTATGGAGTTTGGATTAAGAATCACTAAATAAGTCACCGCTAGAATTTAAATTGTTAAATCTGGGGCACCTAAGAAGCATAAAGCAACTGAATTACTTGAGGCACTGTTCACCAGCAGATTAGCACACAAACAGCTCAGAATAATCAGCTGTACTTATATCAGAAATTAGAGAAATAGAGTTTGAGTAAGACAAACTTTGTTGGCAATCAGATTTAGGTACTTACTAAATATATATTCTTAAATAATCACCACCTTCCAAGTGTTAGACCAAGCAACTTGCTGTACTAACTAGTCTAGACCATACTCAAAGGAATGAAAACTAGTAAAAAGCGTTCACAGACACTGATACAACAGTGATGGCAGATAGTCACTGCTCAACTGATAAGATATCAAGTATGTTGGGTGGTGACTGTGGCTCAATGGGGTAGGGCGCCAGCCCCATATGCCGGAGATGATGGGTTCAAAACCAGCCCTGGCCCAAAAACCACACACACAAAAAAAGATATCAAGTATGTTAAGATGATATGCATCTCAGCCAGGCAAGGTGGCTCACAGTTGTAATCTTAGCACTCTGGAAGGCCAAGCCAGGAGGATCACTTGAGCTCAGGAGTTTGAGACCCTATCTCTACTAAAAATAGAATTACTTGGGTGTTGTGAGGGGCACCAGCAGTCCCAGCTACTAAGGCAGGAGGATCACCTGAACCCAGGAGTTTGGCATTGCTGTGAGCTAAGCTGATACTATAGTACTGTAGCTTGGGCAACAAAGTAAGACTCTGCCTCAAAATAAATAAATAAATTAATTAATTAATTAAAATAAGATAAAAAGAAAAATAAAGAGGCCAGGCACGGTGGCTCACACTTGTAATCCTAGCACTCTAGCAGGCAGACAATGGACTGCTTGAGCTAACGGGTTTGAGACCAGCCTGAGTAAGAGCGAGACCCCATCTCTAAAAATAGCCAGGCATTGTGGCGGGTACCTGTAGTCCCAGCTACTTGGGAGGCTGAGGCAAGAGAATCACTTGAGGCCAAGAATTTGAGGTTGCTGTGAACTATGACACCATGGCACTTTACCGAGGATGACAAAGTGAGACTCTGTCTCAACAAAGATAGAAAAAAGAAAAAGAAAAAGATGACGCGTATATAAATCACATGATACAAAAAAGAAATTCCATAATGCTTTTAAAGTTGAGGTTTTAATAAAAATTATTAAATTCTTTGTTAAAATGTACTTTCTATTAAAAGAAATGAGAGACACAGTGACCAAAGAGCTGGACTCTGATACTCTGATTTAAATAAATTACTCATAAAATTAAATTTATGAAAGATGGGAAAATTTAAACATAAGGTGGATATTTGATGATAATAAGGTATGATAATGGTGTCATTAAAAACAAACAAAACAACTTGGTAGTTTGCTGACGAGATGATACAATGTCTAAGATTTACACTAAAATAACCTGGGTAAGGTGGTGGTGGTATAGATGAAAAGCCTGTGCCTGTATTGATAATCATTGACACTGGATGCTGGAGTCACAGGGATAATTATACTCTTTTCTATTTTATGTATAGTTGAAATTTTCATAATAAAAAAATGCTTTAAGACAGTATACAAATCTAAGGTGACTCATTCTTACCTTTGCTAGAATCTTTTACCACAATGTCAGAGATTTCAAACAGTTTCAGAGGAAGGGGCATCTTCCGATTGGCTGCTATGGTTTTTAGGAGGCCAGGAAGGAGGGTAGTGCGCGCCACCTACAGGAAAAGGCATGAAATTGCACTGACCAAATAGCCAAATAAACACAGTAGGTTCAAGACAAAGCAGAAAGACACCAGGGCTTCCTAGGAAGACACTTCTGGAAAATATAATGCCTTAACTATCCAAGTAATTATAAATTTTCAATTCCAGGACACTGAAATTGAACTGGAAACTGAAAATAGTTTGGTTTCCAAATTTACAAAATGAACAAACATAAATTCGATTAAAAAATCAATGAGAAACAAATATTATAGCTTAAATATGATTGCTAGTCTCCAAGCAATGATTATTTTATTCATTATAATTTTTAAAAATTAAAGCTGGCTTTCAAGATTTCAAATACATGTATGTAAATTTTCATATTCTTCCTCATCTCACAAACTAAGTGAAGCAGATTACAAGAAATACAAATGTTTACTTTTATTTTTTTTTTATTTATTTATTTTTGAGACAGAGTCTTGCTCTGTCACCCTGGTGCCGTGGTATTGTAGCTCACAGCAACCTCAAACTCTTAGGCTTGAACAATCCCCTTACCTCAGCCTCCCATAAGTAAGGAAATACAGATGTTTAAATGGATTAAATATGAATTAATCAAATAATTAAACACCAGAACTAGGGAAAATACAGATATAATTAAGATACCACCACAATGAAGAAAACAGAACACAAATAAGTAGGCACTAAAAAGGCTATATGCTGCTATAGGCAGGCTGCCACTACAGTCCTCAGCTTTTTATTAACTAAAGCAAATACAAAAATACACGCTGTTATTTGGTTCTTACTATTTATGAGAAATGCACATCTGGGTCCTTTAAGAAAGCAAAACCTGTGCCCTATAAAGATATACAACTGTTACATACCCAAAATAATTTTAAGTTCAGAAAAGCAAAACTTCCCTGCTTCTGCTTTTTGTCTGTGAAATAACTTCTCACTTTAAAGTCATATCCAAGGTCTGACAATTAAGTACCACTCTGTGTATGTTGGTAAATAGTGCAGTAGGGTTTCATAGCCAACATATTATCAGAGTCTCAAAGTTGTGTTTGTGTCAACATATGCTGGTTTCTCACTGAATGACATTATTTTTGTTGCGTGCTTTTGTGTGCCATCATAAGAATATCAAAGCTTAAATTATAATAAAGAACAAACATTCATAAATTTCTTATAAGCTTGGCGAGAGTGGAAGTGAAATGAGGGACATGTTAGTCTAAGTTTATGGAGATAATACCATCAAGATAATGGCAGCGTATAAATGGATCAAACGTTCTGCTGAGGGGAGAGAAAGCATCACTGATGAAGAAAGTTCATGTGGCCAATAACGAGCAGAACCAATGAAAACATTGCAAAAATGTGTTTGCAATGCCTCGAAATTATTGGCTGACTATGAGAATCACAAGTAAACATTGATAGAGAAACAGCTGGGAAAATCTTAACTGAAAATCTTGGCGTGAGAAAGGTGTGGTTCTTGCATCACGACAATGCACCAGTTCACACAGCACTGTCTGTGAGGGAGTTCCTAGCTAGTAAACAAATAACTCTATGGGAACATCCTCTCTACTTACCTGATCTGGCCCATAATGACTTTTTTCTTTACCTGAAGAGAAAGGAAATATTGAAAGGAAAACATTCTGATGACATTCAGGGCATCAAGGATAATATGATGATAGCTCTGATGGCCACTCTAGAAAGAGTTCCAAAATTGCTTTGAAATTTGGACGAGGTGCTGGCATCAGGGAATAGCTTCCCAAGGGGAGTACTTCGAAGGTGACTGCAGTGATATTCAGCAATGAGGCACGCAGCACTGTCTAGGATGAGTGCAAACTGAATTGTCAGACCTCATACGTTAGCTTTGGACAGATGTTACCCATTTTATGAGCAGTGTTAAAGAGTTTACTGTTAAATCTGGGCTCTACAGTTAAAACTCCAACCACATTATCTGTTGCCCAGATATTGCATGAGCTTCTTAAGCTGGCTTCTGGGCTCCCACTCCTGCCATTTATGGCCAATTCTCCATACGGAGAGGTCCTCCAAAAGGGAAATCAGATCACAGAACTCCCTGGTCAAAAATCTCCAGCATGTTTCCATCAAGTTTTAGATAAAGTCAAAGCTCTACCAGAGGCCCTGTGTACTCTGGCCCTGGCTCCCTCTCTAACTTCAGCCCCTGCTGCTCCCTGTTACACTCTAGCCACTCTGGGTGCCGTGCTGCTCAGCAAGCAGGTTTCCACTTCTGGGCCTTCACACTTGCTCTGCCTCGTGCCTTCTCCCTCTAGGTTTGCATGTGTCTGCTCAAATGTTCTCTCCTACAGAAGTTTTCCCTGACCACAACAGCTAAAATAGCAGCCCCTCCTAGATCCTGCACAAGTCACAGGAAGACCCTAAAAGGACTTGCTAGACTGTGTGTGGAAGGGAAAAGAGTATTTTTCCCCCTCACATTTACTCTACAAGCAAGTTTGCTTTAGCCTTCAACTCAGTACCTCTTAAATGTTATTCCCTTTTCCAGTTGGGGGAAAAGTGTTCAAACCATTCACAGAAACAATGTTAAAAAGTTAAAAGGAAATTTAGCTTATTCAAATATAAACAAGTTACTTTTGCAGATAACTTTTCTTAATTTTTTTTCAGTGTACTTTATAGATGAGCCTTATTTACTTATTTAAAAACCTACAGCAGGGCAGCGCCTGTGGCTCAGTGAGTAGGGCACCAGGCCCATATACCGAGAGTGGCGGGTTCAAACCGGCCCCGGCCAAAGTGCAACAAAAAAATAGTCAGGCGACCTGGCGGGAGCCTGTAGTCCCTGCTACCCTGGAGGCTGAGGCAAGAGAATCACCTAAACCCAAGAGCTGGAGGTTGCTGTGAGGCGTGACACCGTGGCACTCTACCGAGGGTGACAATATGAGACTCTGTCTCTGAAAAAAAAAAAGAAATAAAAAATAAAAACCTCCAGCAATACAAAAATTAAACTTGCACCTGAACAAGCTTCTATCTAACTACCAATTTACTGGACATAGAGGGGACCACTTGGAACATATTCAGCATAATCCTAAATGTGGGAATTCTACAATTCAAATGACCCAACATCTTTAACAAAAGGAAAAAAGAGAAGACACACGGATGGATAGGGCAACCTGTAAATTAAAAGGGCCTACGGAAGCCCATCAGTCAACTTCAGTGTATGAGCTGCTTTTGAATCCTAACTCAAAACTGTAAAAAAAAAAAACTAAGACAAATGGGAAAACTTAAACAATGGCTGGATGTGTGAGGATATTAAAAGAATCTTATTGCTAATTTGGGGAGGGTATAATAATCTGTTCGTTTGTTTATAATATTATAATAAAAATTTCCATATTTTAGCAAATTATCATTTTTCTATCTGGTCAATTCTCTAATATACTCTATTTACTATGAGGAAAGAGTACAAGGTTAAGAATTACACAGGAGAAAGAACAGGCTTAGACAAGAAACTAAGTTACAAGCCCATGAACAACTTTACATTTACACTGACCATAAATAAATACAAACCTATTAGCCATATTAGTAACTGTGGCTTGAATCTGCTGGTAAATCAGGGGTAAAATGTAGAATCTGTCAAGTCTAAAAGACAGACACTCTCATCTCTAATGTATTTTATGCAGAAAGATTTATTCTTGAGTGTGTTAAGCCACAGCTATTTATAGTGATATTTAATGCATTTCTGACTTATTTTCCTCCCACTTATATAAATAGATAGGAAGGATATAAACCCTGAAGAATAAAACTGGGCAAAAAAAGTTGTAATATCAAATAAAAATCCATTAAGATTTGCTGAAAAATCACTCTATGTAATGTTTTATTAAAAAGGACACCATGAGTAACTTTTAAAAACAGCAGAAAAGCTACACCTCAGGAAACAAAATATAACAATTCATTATCACAATGCTTCCAAACTAGCATAACAATTCTTCAAAGTTCTGACCCTAAATAAAGAATTCATGTACTTGATGAATACCATGACTAACATAACCAAATCTTGATGCTAGGAGACACGATCTTCTCAAAAGCCTGGGTTAAAAAACATAGAATTGCCATATGCAAGGGAAATAGAATGAGAACTTACTAGTATGAAAGAGATGGAACTAATTAAAGTTATTAATAAGCAAAGACTATACTGGTGGTGCCCGTAACTCAGTCAGCAGGACAGCACCGGCCACATACACCTAGGGTGGTGGGTTTGATCCCGGCCCAGGCCTGCTAAGCAATAATGACAACTGCAACCAAAAAATAGCCAGGCATTGTGGCAGACACCTGTAGCCCCAGCTATTTGGGAGGCTGAGGCAAAGTATTGCTTAAGCCCAAGAGTTTGAGGTTGCTCTGAGCTGTGATGCCACAGCACTCTACCCTGGGCGACAGCTTGAGACTGTGTCTCAAAGAAAAAGAAAAGAAAAGAAAAAAAGCAAAGACTATAATCTTGAAATGCCCTTTATTCATAGTTAATATCCTAATCTATAACATAAATCATTTAATACTATTAAAGTAATATCATCCTCTTTTAAAAAAATTTCCAAACTCTACAGGAAAACAGCCAATAAACTAAAATAAGTACAATCACAGATAATGGCAACATAGTCAAGAACAGAAGTAATGGCTGACTTCAAAGTGACTGCCTTATGGAGGTGCTAGAAACAGGTATTGATTCATTTATACAAATGAATGGAAAAGATAAAATCTGAAAATAGTATTTAAAAAAGTTATGAAAAGTTCAGACAGGAGAGAGTGGGGCAAACAACATAAAGCAAGTAAGAACCAACTATAAAGTAAATCAAGAAAAGATTACTTTAAAAGTGTTAAGAACTTTT
Source organism: Arctocebus calabarensis (assembly GCA_963573935.1). NCBI lineage: Eukaryota > Metazoa > Chordata > Mammalia > Primates > Lorisidae > Arctocebus > Arctocebus calabarensis. The sequence goes on from CAUYON010093242.1 coordinate 22,410, forward strand.
GTCAGCAAAGCATGTAAGAACCGACTACAAACTTATCCCAGAGGTTACAAAAACCTCAAAGATTTTACCATCTGAAGTATAAATGAAAAGACTTCTCCTAACTCATGTACTGCCTCTCAGTCTTTACTCAAATTCTTACCAACTTAAAATTCTTTCTTTTTTTTAAATTTTTTTTGAGACAGAGCCTCAAGCTGTCACCCTGTGTAGCGTGCTGTAGCATCACAGCTCACAGCAACCTCCAATTCCTGGGCTCAAGCGAGTCTCCTGCCTCTGCCTCCCAAGTAGCTGGGATTACAGGTGCCCGCCACAACGCCCAGCCATTTTTTTTTTTTTTTTTGGTTGCAGCTGTCATTGTTGTTTGACGGGCCCAGGCTGGATTCGAACCCGCCAGCTCAGGTGTATGTGGCTGACGCCTTAGCCCATTGAGCCACAGGCGCCGAGCCCTTTGAAGACTCTTGACCCACAAATCATATTGTATTTGTATTCCTAAGTATTTTCTTCCTTTAATTAATTAATTTTATTTATTTATTTATTTGTTTTTGAGATGGAATCTCACTCTGTTGCCCTGGTAGAGTGCTGTGGTATCATAACTTACAGCAACCTCAAACTCTTGGGCTCAAGTGATTCTCTTGCCTCAGCCTCCCGGATAGCTGCAACTATAGGCACCCACCACAACACCTTGGCAGTTTTTCTATTTTTAGTAGAGATGAGGTTTCTCTCTTACTCAGACTGGTCTTGAACTTTCTGCTTAGACAATCCTCCTGCCTTAGCCTCCAAGAGTACTAGGATTGCAGGCGTGAACCACCATGCCTGATTTACTTTCTTTTGCCCCAATACTTTGTATCTGGTAAGTTCATCAGTCAGAAATCTATCCCTTCCCATGCATGGGGCTTTAATGATGAAAAAGGAAGAGTCCTTACCCTTGGGGAGCTTACCATCTAATGGCAGGTACAGAAGTATCTTAGGGTACTGGTTATGTGTGTGTTAAGTGTTGCGATGATATAGGCGTAGTGGCTGAGGGCACAGCAGCAGGGCACCTCTTCCAGTCTTCAGGGATCAAAGAACCTCCCAGAGAAGGTGCTATTTAAGAAGACACTTTAAGGATGAATGATAGTCAAGCAAGAGCCTTCAAGGTAAAGAAACAATAGACACAAAGTCCTAAAAAGCCTGTTACATTTGGAACAGACCTACCAGGAGAGTCCCAAGGGAAGGGCCAAGTTTCAATGATGAGGAAGAAGAGGAAATCAGGATCCAGCTCCTAAGTTTGTGAAGTGCATTAATGTGGTAGGTATATGTGTTCCTTTGTAGTGTGACTTTGAAGCTCCTTCCATCAAAAGGTCAACTTTTTTTTTTTTTACCCTTTGGATATGACCTTGGCCATGTAACTTCTTTGGCCAATGGATAACATAATTACGTAGAGACTTGAAGAGGCACTTGCCTGCTGAGGCTTACTTTCTGCTGCCGTGGGAACACTGTGAACTTCACCAGAGGAATTATCCAGGTGGCTCTGTGGGATGATGAGAGACACATGGCTCAGTCTTCACCATCACATCAGCTAACTCTGCACCAGCCTTTAGACATGAGCATGAGGCCACCTTAGACTGCCTCAGTCTCAGCCAAGCCTCCTGCTGAGCTGGCCTTGACCAGAAGAACTCCCTGGCCAAACCACAGAACATAAGAAATGTTTTAAAACACTAATTTTTGAGATGACATGTGATACAGCCAAAGCTAACTAATATAATTAAGATGCTTAGACTTTATCCTGAGGACAGTTGGGGACTCCAGTGAGAAGGATTATAAGCAAGAGTATGACATATTCAAGTTAACATGGTATAAAGCTCTCACTAACTTCAGGGAGGACAGTAATTTGGAGGAGGATGACTCTGCAAACTGTGGGGAAGAAATTGCAATTATTCTGGCAATAGACAATAGTGGCCTGAGCCTGGGTGGTGGAGGTAGAGAGAAGCAAATCACTTTAGGAGACAGTATTTGTGAAATAGATTCACAAATTGTTATTGCTTGGATTTGGGAATAGTGGTCATGGAAAGGGATGATTGATGGGTGATCCCTTGACTGCTACGTATGGCTTGGGCAGTTGAGTGGATTGTGATGCCATTCATTGAGAAGACTGGAGGGAGGAGAAAGTTTAGAAAAGAATATGATCAGTTTCACTTGGGTCACATTGAATATGAAATGCCTGGAGACAGCCAACAAGAGATTTCAGTAAGCAGAGGAGATAACAGGTCAAGTGAGTCCTGGAGAAGGATCTGGGCTGGAGGTGCAGAGATGGAACTCATGAACATATGCTGGCAGTGTAAGTTCCCTAGGGAAGGAGGGTATGTGAGCAGAGGAGCAGCTGGAACCCTAAGAAATACTGCAATGTATGGCTGGGTGCCCATAGGTCAGTGGTTAGGGAGCCAGCCACATGCTCTGGGGCTGGTGGGTTCGAACCTGGCCCAGACCTGCTGAACAACAACAACAACAAAAATAGCTTGGACCCAAGAGTTAGAGGTTGCTGTGAGCTATGACACCATGGCACTCTACCAAGGGTGACAAAGTGAGACTCTGTCTGAATAAAAAAAAGAAAGAAATACTGCAGGGCAGCACCTGTGGTTCAGTGAGTAAGGCGCTGGCCCCATATACTGAGGGTGGTGAGTTCGAACCCAGCTCCTGCCAAACTTCAACAAAAAAAGAAAAGAAAAGAAAGAAACACTGCAGTGTAAGGGGTGATCAGGGAAGAGAGGCCTACAAAGAGGATGAGGAGTAGCTAGAGAAGCAGGAAGGCTTTGCAATTGGCTGCCTTCTAGTAAATATTTTAGATAAATTATCATCAGATGTCAAGGTGAGTTTCCAGCTATAACGTGGTTGACCTCTCTCCTCAGCACCAACCCTGCATTTTCTTTCTTTCTTTCTTTTTTTTTTTTTTTTGAGACAGAGTCTCACTTTGTCACCCTTGGTAGAGTGCCATGGTGTCATAGCTCACAACAACCTCAAACTCTTGGGTTCAAGTGGTTCTCTTGCCTCAGCCTCCCTAGTAGCTGGCACTACAGGCATGCGTTACCACACTTGGCTAGTTTTTCTAATTTTTAGTAGAGACTGGGTCTTGCTGTTGCTCAGGCTGGCATCCCTGAATCACCACAGAGCTTTAATCCCTCTTTGCTTCTCATCTATGCCCTTGTAATAGCCTCCAAACTGGACCGCACTCTAACTCTGCACTCCAAAGCTATTCTACCCTTTTAATTTCCCTAAAGAGTCATTTCTTCTTTTGGGATTCCCCTACTCAGACTGTGGGGCAGCAGTTCTCAACCTGTGGGTCACGAGCCTTTTGGGGGTCTAACAACCCTTTCCCCTTTCACAGGGGTCACCTAAGACCATTGGAAAACACATATTTCCTATGGTCTTAGGAACCGAGACAGCGCTGCTCATGTGTGGGGGTCACTGCAATATGAGGAACTGTATTAAAGGGTCGCAGCATTAGGAAGGTTGAGAACCACTGCTTTAGTGGTTTGCTGAATTAAATATAAACTCTTTATCCTAAAGAGTATGGTCAAAGCTTACTCTTCTAAATAAGCATCCTCAATACTTTTTGCAAAAAACAGACCAGTCAACCCTTCATGTATTGTGGGTTTTCATGACTGTACACCTTTGTTCATGTTTTACCTTCAGCCTTCAATGCTGTTTCCTCATTTTTGCCTCAATCCTGTCTATGTATCTAGGACTATTTCAAGAACCGTCTTATGTTTAGAGCCTTTCTTGGTCTGATAATTGTGATCTTGCCTGTTTGCCTACCTTCCTTTGTCTCCTCTTTTTGTCAATGGTTGGGGCTCAGTTTCAGGAAACTGAAATTTCTTCGCTATTTCAAGCAAGTGTCTTTAACATAAGTAATTGGGTGTTTCTGATTGCTAGGAGGTCAGAGAAATAGCCTGTGAGTTGAGTCTAGAGGAACAACTTCCAGAATAGCTCCCAGGTACTGGCCCACCAGGGAGGCTAAGCTGCCACCCCTCTGACATTCACTTGCCAGCATACTTCCCCTTTCAAATCGCCCAGGAATGCATCTGTTGGTAGACCAAATTCAGGTATAGAACCTCTACATAGAGGAGTCTGAGAATGTAGTTTTTAGCTATCTAGCCTCTGCAGTACAGAAGACTGTTAAGGAGGAGATTTCAGTGACTCCTGAGTCCATATCATTTCTTCCACAGTCATTTACTGCGAGCCAGGAGTTGATTCATTCTCATTTTCACACTAACCTTATCATGCTACTGGACTATCAAGCCCTCTAAGGCAGGAGATGTGTGTATGAGTAATTCCTATACCCTCTGTGCAGTAAACACACAAGGTTCTGTGGAGTGTAATAACAAAATAACTATCTGCTCAAGGAGTGAAATTTAGTCATTTTACCAACACAAAACAAGGTAATAAGAGAAGGAAGCCTGAAAAACTCTTAAGGGAAAATTCAGTTTGTTTATGTAAGAAATAGAAAATGAATTGAGATTCTAGCCATAAATGACTCCTTCTCTTCCAAAATTGAAGAGAACAGAACCTGTGGACAGTCCTCACATCACTGAATAAAAAGAAGCGTCCTATGGGGGAGGGGCACCTGCCGCTGCACATGATGTTAGGGATGAGAAGATTCAGGACAGTAGATAGAATTGAGTCCTGTAAACCAATGTCTGCTTATTAAGAAGGGAGACAAGCCAGGCATGGTGGCTTGTGTCTGTGTCTCAGCTGCTCTGGAGCTTGGGGCCAGAGGATCATTTGAACCTGAATGTTTCAGGCTGCAGTGGACATGATCACATTTGTGAATAGCCACTACAATCCAGCGTAGACAGCATAGTGAGAACCTGTGTTTTTTTTTTTTTTTTAAAAAGAATAGAGACAGATGGACCTACTGCACTGATTGGGATAATACAGCAGAGATGTTTTTAAAAAAAAATTTAGAAAATAGTGTATGTGCATTTAGGGAATAAGGATTTTCATGCCATAGACAGCAAACATGTTCAGCTTGACTTAATAATGGCTATTGACAAATTCATGAGCATGTAAAGACTCTAAAAATAAATTGCAGTCAGGGTTTGAAGATAACTTGTTATATTAAGATACAAAATATAAATTAGAAATCTTTATCTGAAATAAGTGGCTCATTCAAGAGATACTTCTGGGTAATATAGAGGCAGGAACATAGGACTATATGAGTCATAGTAACCTCGGCTCTGAATTTAACTTACCATACGAACTTACATAGGTCTCTTAGATGGTAGCCTGTGGCTTCAGCTGCCTTTCCTTTGCTGATAACTCCCCAAATCTAACTGTGCTCTGGAGCTGGAGATTAGTCTGTCCCACTGGTTCTAAACTTTAGTGTGTGCTGGAATCACCTGGAGAACTTGTTGAACGATCACTCTGCTCCATTAGATGAATTTGTTTTTCTAATGAGTTCCCAGGTGATGCTAATGATGCCACTGGAAGGACTCAGACCACTGCAGCGTCAACACATCCAAAATGGAGTTCATCAGCTCAGCACCTGTAGCTCAGCAGCTAGGGTGCTGGCCACATACACTGAGGCTGGTGGGTTCAAACCCAGCCCGGGCCTGCCAAACAATGACAACTACAGCAAAAAAAAATAGTTGGGCATTATGGCGGGTGCCTGTAGTCCTACCTACTTGGGAGGCTGAGGCAAGAGAATCACTTTAAGCCGATGAATTTGAGGTTGCTATGAGCTGAGACGCCATGGCATGCTACCAAGGGCAACATACAAAAAAATTTAAAAAAAAAAATGGAGTGCATCATCTTTGCCTGCAAATCAGCTCTTCCTCCTCTTTCCCCTGTTTAGGTTTGTATCTCCTGCATTCACCCAGGGTGGGAGAAGAGGGTAGGTGGGTAGTTCATAGAACTTCTTATTCATCCCAACACAGAGACACTGTAGATTCTATTTCCTGAGTAGCTTTCCAGTTAGGCCCACATACCTTGTCCTCTTCCATATCATAATAGCTTTTCCTTTTATCTACGTATCCAATCTTCTCCTAACCTCAGCCTACCCCAGGCCGTCCATTCTGCAGATATTTCTAAAATTTAAACATGATCATAACTTTTCTGTGCTCAAGATGTTTTATTGTGTTTCCATGGTTTCTAAGATGAAATTTAAATTCCTTAATTCCTTAGACCACAAACCCCTTTTTATTTGACCCTCAGGCCACATCGCTAATCTTGCATGGACCATCCCTCCCCTTCCCTCAAGCTGTAGCACCTAGGAATTTTACAAAGACTACTCCCTAGGTGGCATGCATCTACCATCTCTAATCTTCACCTCGCAGTACGTTTCTGCTTATTCATTAAAATTGAGCTTAAGTACAATTTGATTTATATGCACCAATTCTTGGTTCCAGGAACATCCAGATCATACCTTTAGTGGTTATTTGGTTTACCTTTTTTTTTCCCTTCTAGACTATAAATCACTTGAACATAGGGATTTTTGAATCGATAGGTATAGAATGGGGCCTGGGAATCAACAAGCTCCGTGGAGGATTCCGCTGGCTCCAATCTCAGTTTTAAGTGGTTTCTAAAATCTACTTCAACTCTGATATATCCAGGGTTTTCCTTCTTAACAGTTTAACCCAGCGATTCTCGACCTGTGGGTTGCGACACACAGGAACTGTATTAAAGGGCCACAGCATTAGGAAGGTTGAGAACCACTGGTAACTGGTATTGGGGAGGGAAGCTTTTAGGTAGTTGATTAAAAGCAAAACAACAACAAAAAAGCATAGGCAGTCTTCTTTTGTGCCAACAATAAGATAGCTTATTATATTGAAATGTAAGATAAAGTAGATGAAGTAAAACAGACAAAACTCCTACCCAGAGGAGCTTGCATTGATGGACATTAAATATAATAAGTAAATCACTGAATATTTTAGAAGATGTATACTATAGAAAAAAATAGAACATGAGGGGGCTTTCATTTTTTTTTTTAGTATTTAGTAACAAATTACTAGATTTAGTAATTTATTTCATTTGAGCTATTTAAATAAGCCATATTTTGAAAGGTATAAATTAACCTATATCCAATCAGAAGGGAATTTTGTGTTTATAAAATTCAGGTCTGGTGTCCTTTTATAAAATTGACATTAAATGGTTTTCCCATTATGTCAATAAGAAAGAAATAATTTAGTAGCTCAGGCTATTGCTTCCAAGGAATCAAAAGTAAATTATATTGATATAAATTTTTTGCTACTATTTAAAAAGCCACAAACCATGAAAAAGTGGTTTATACTTGTCCACAGGGCTGAGCCAATTTGATTATTTAAAAACAACCAACACCACAACAAAAACTTTACTCTCAAAATTCTAATCTCCTCCCCTCCCCATTTTAATTTTATTTGTTTACATTTTCATATTTAGAATATGAAAGAATTATAGGGAAGCCTCTTGGTTTGAAAACAGGAAGCCTAGGACTTTAGCTTCACCTCCCTGGGGTGCTTAGAAGTAAGAGAAGCGATCTTTTCCTGTGGGGAAAATCATTCTCTCATCTTAACTCTCAAATACTTAATCAAAAGATCTAACATTTCATTGCAAACAGTCTTAAAAATCAAAATTAACATCACCTGCAAAGTAAACTAAGCTCTGATGAGTATTGTTTTGCACAGCAGTTGAAACTGTTTTCAAAGTCCTACCACAATGAAAGACTTTCATTGCACTTTTTAAAAACTAAAACTGTGTGGCAATTCTGATGACTGTCAGTTCCTGTGGGGTGTTTACACAAAGGTACTTTTAAATGAAGAGTCATTTTTAGAGCAATTAGAGAAAAGGCTAGACAGAGAAGAGCGGCTCAGGGGCTTGGCAGGTCGGGGTTAAGGTTTATTGACAGGACAGGGTCAGCAGTGTTCTCAGCCACCATTGCCCTAGTACCTGCCCTCCGGATATACCCAAGACCTCCTGGCCTCAGCTCCCTGGCACAGGCCAAACCCCTGTGCAGAATGTGCAGTGGAGACAGAGGAGAGGGGGAAGAGGAGAGCCATTTGTGCTGGCGCGTTACTGTTCCGTATTGAAATGCAAACTTGACAATGTCTGCGTAGATTTTTCTGGCCCAGATGTGTCACATCAGGAAGGAGAACCTTTAAAACACACAAACAATTGTCTGTTCTTTCAACTTTGTAGTTTGCAGTTATTGCATCCTGAAGAAAGAAATCGCCCACCTAAAGCAGTCCTTTAATTTCATTTTTTAGTTTTGAGTTACAGGTTTCTGGCAAGCTCCTGACCACTACTATTACCTGGTGGCGCCTATATTTCATCAAATTTAGACTTGCAGACTACCTGGATCCTGCCCCAGATGAATTGTTGTGACTGATAAACATGATACCCGCCTCCCCCCTGCGTGATCCTTCTGTTCCCTTTAAGGGAATCTAAGACTTTGAGTCGCTAGATCCTTAAGGGAGTTAAAGAAAAATGTGTTCTGGCATTCCCATTTGCTCTGTGGTTTTCTCTGCGGCATCTCTGCTTGCCCAGGGGCTGGTGAACATCCCAGCAGTGCCCCCGCCCCTTCTCCAGTGTTGGTAATTAATAGAGGGAAATTTTCTTGTTTTTAATAAAAACAAGCAGAGACATCTATCAGTACTCACAGCCCTGGCAGAATTTGTTTGACATCTTGTTATTTCTGCTTACAAAAAGAATGACAGCAATTATTAAACAAACAAGAAAAATGATGCTGTTATTGGTAGTTTACAGATATCCTAAGACTATTCTTGGTAATCTTACTGCTTTTGCTTTAGTAGAGAGTGGCAGAAATATTAAATTTTTTTTTTTTTTTTGAGACAAAGTCTCAAGATGTCACCCTGGGTAGAGTGCAGTGGCATTATAGCTCACAGCAACCTCCAACTCAGGCTCAAATGATCCTCTTGCCTCAGTTATTTTTCTATTTTTAGGGGAGATGGGGGTCTCACTTTTTCCTCAGGCTGATCTCAAACTCATGAGCTCCAGCAATCCACTGGCCTTGGCCTCCTAGGGCTAGGATTACAGGCGTGAGCCAGCACACCCGATCAGAATTATTAAGTTTTGAAATCTGGGGTGTATTAGATTTGGAGTCATGGTAAAAAATCAATATTGAGCAAATGTATTTTTTTTTTGAGCTGTGTAATATACTAAGGGCTTTCCCTTTCATTAGAATATATTCCACGGGCGCCGGCCTCAGATAAAGAAGGTGGTGGGTTCAAACCCGGCCTTGGCCGAACTGCAAAACAAACAAACAAAAAAATAGCCAGGCGTTGGGGTGGGCGCTTGAAGTCCCAGCTACTCAGGAGGCTGAGACAAGAGAATTGCCTAAGTCCAGGAGTTGGAGGTTGCTGGGAGCTGTGTGTGATGCCACAACACTCTACGGAGGGTGATAAAAAGTGAGACTCTGTCTCTATTAAAAAAAAAAAAAAAAAGAATATATTCCAAATACTTTTTTTTTAAGATTGCAGGGGGAGTATTAGCAGGTAATGCAATTAAACTTAATTGTGTTTTCCATGTAAATTATTTTTAGTCTCTTTAAATGTAGTTATCATTCTTTGGAATGATATTCATGCAGGTTTGTCTTGATAAAAAGTTACATGAAAAATATTGTTATTCACTTAGAAACAGTCTGAAGTCATGAATTTGATTTCAGTTTAATGTAGAAGTTTTAAAATGACAAGTTGGTATACAGTGAGGTGGAGAAAGCATTAAACTTGACTGTTCAAGGATTAAAGTTTTTTTTCTCATGTCAAGTTAATATGGCCTAAGCACAATAATCTCTCTCTAGCTTACATTGTCCCAGTTGGGAAGAATTGCAGTGATTTTAGTACCTACCCTCACCACATGATATGGAAGTATCTGATCATATATTTTCATAGGTCCTAGGCAAAAGTAGGGATTTGCTGGGGAAGGAGAAGAGAGCCTCCTAGAATGTTTTTAAAAATGTATGTGTATGTAAATATACATACATGCATATTTATTTTAATTTTCTTTTCTTTTTTTTTTTTTGAGACTGAGTCTTACTCTGTTGCTCCAGGCTAGAAGGCCATGGCATCACAGCTCACAATAGGTCAAACTCCTGGACTCAAGCAATCCTCTTGCCTCAGCTACAAGTAGCTGGGCCTACAGGTGCCTACCACAATGCCTGGGTAGTTTTTCTATTTTTTTAGTAGAGACACGGTTTCATTCTTGCTCAGGCTAGTCTCAAACTCCTGAGCTCAAGCAGTCCACCTGCTTGGCCTCCCAGAGTGCTAGGATTACAGGTGCGAGCCACTGCACTTGGCCAAATGTCTATATTTGAATAGGTGTTTGGTTATACAGGTGTGTGCATTTGTAAGAATTCATTAGATGGTATTCTTAAGATTTGTACATATCATGGTGTGTAAGTTTTACCTCAAAATACAAAAAAGGACCTTGTAAACATATATTTTGAAGTCTAATTAATAATATGCATATTGAAGAAAGATGGGGGATGAGTACTGATTTTGGTCTTTGAAACTTACTTTGAAATGCATCCAAAAAAAAAAGGATGGATGGTTGCATGGATGGTGGAACATTTAGAAATGTAATAAAGAGAAACTATAGCACAACACTAATTGTAAAATCTGGTAGTAAGTGTAAGTGTTCGCTGTAAAATTCTTTTAACTTTTTTGTGTGTTTGAATTTTTTCATAAAATATTGGGGAAAAATGAAGGTACTTAGTTTTGCTCATTTAAGGATCTGTGTACCTACATTTTAATTCCTCTCTTAATTCCAAATCAGACCACTTGGATTAATACACAAAAGGTTCTGTTTGTGAATGTAGCCATTTTGATAAACAGAAAAAAATGTGCCCTCCTCATACTTTCTCTAGTTACCTCCTGAAAGACCATTACAAAAGCCAAGGGTGTTTTACAAACAAGAAGAGCTCTGGGAAACTCAAACCACAAAGCCCAATCAGTGACCTCTCTGGGCAGATAAAAGTTGGCCTCCAGGCTCGGCACCTGTGGCTCAAGGGACTAAAGCACCAGCCATGTACACCTGAGCTGGCAGGTTCGAATTCAGCCCAGGCCCACCAAACAACAATGACGGCTGCAACCAAAAAAAATGGCCGGGTATTGTGGCGGGCGCCTGTAGTCCCAGCTACTTGGGAGGCGGAGGCAGGAGACTCGCTTGAGCCCAGTAATTGGAGGTTGCTGTGAGCTGTTGATGCCACAGCACTCTATCCAGGGTGACAGCTTGAGGCTCTGTCTCAAAAAAAAAAAAAAGTTGGCCTCCAGATCCCTTACTAACCATAGAAAAAGACATGATCTCCTGACGTGCAACAGCAAGCAGGTGACACCCCCTGTCCCCGACTATATATTTTATACTAAGACTCTCGCAAATGAAAATGGGCTTTCAGTTTTCAGCCAAATCCCAGGGATTTAGCCATGAACACCTGCACTTTATCAAAGTGCCAAGCTATCTCTTACATCCTGATGGAGCTCTCTTTTTAAAGTTGTTATATGGGATACCTGTAATACTTATGGAGTATGTGGGTGTGTGTGTAGATGTGTGTGTTTGTTTTAATTTTGAATGGTAAATTGGTTCTGGTGGAATTTGAACCAAACTTTTATTATTATTTATTTATTTATTTATTTACTTACTTTTTTTTTGTTTTTGAGACAGAATCTCACTTTGTCACCCTCAGTAGAGTGGTGTAGCATCATAGCTCACAGCAACCTCAAACTCTTGGGTTCAAGCGATTCTCTTTCCTCAGCCTTCCTAGTAGCTGGGACTAATAGGCACCTGCCACAGTGCCTGGCTTTTTTTGAGACCAGGTCTTGCTCTTGCTCAGTCTGGTCTTGAACTCCTCTGAGTTTAAGCAATCCACCTGCTTTGGCCTCCCAGAGTGCTAGGATTACAAGCATGAGCCACCATGTCCAGCCCCGAACCAAACTTTTTTTTTTTTTAAACAAGTGAACAGTTTATTAAGAATTAAACAAAGGTATGATGTGATACAGTACAAGCAAGACACTCAAGAAAGGTATAATAGTACTACTCACACAAAAACTTGAATTTCACCTCAAAAAAAATTACAAGAGAAAAGAGAAAACAATTTCACTGTTACAAGATATTTCATGCTAAGTATTAACTCTGCCCCCCCAAAGCCCAACCTCCCAACAAACAAAAAACTATCTGGGAATACTGCTATGCTAACATTATTAATATGTTAGCCGAACCAAACTTTTAAAAGCTAATGATAATATATTTTAAAATAAGGCCATGTTGCTCAGTTGGTACTTGAACAGTAAACTAGATATCAAGATTTGAGGGGCTTGGCTCGGCACCTGTGGCTCAACTGGCTAAAGCGCCAGCCACTACACCCCAGCTGGCGGGTTCGAATCCAGCCCGGGCCCGCCAAACAACAATGACAGCTGCAACCAAGAAACAGCCGGGCGTTGTGGCGGGCGCCTGTAATCCCAGCTACTTGGGAGGCAGAGGCAGGAGACTCGCTTGAGCCCAGGAATTGGAGGTTGCTGTGAGCTGTGATGCTACGGCACTCTACCGAGGGTGACAGCTTGAGGCTCTGTCTCAAAAAAAAAAAAAAGATTTGAGGGGCTCAAAAATCTCAGTTCCTTCAGGGTTTCTTTGTGAATTCTGGCCAGTTAATTTATCTCTATTCTTTGATTTTCTCATTTGGAAAGTGAGAAATAAAACCACACACAAAGTGCCCAACCAGTGGTTCTTAAACCTAAGTTTATGTAAAAATCATTTGTATAAGAAACATTAGTGGGTATAAAAATCACTAGTTTATTAAAATATAAATTCTTGGGTTCCTAACTGGGTTTTCTGAGTCAGTGAGTCTAGGGGAGACCAGAAATCTGCATTTTAGTGTGATACCAATGCAATTAATAAGCCTCCGTGGACCCTTCACCCAGCTTCAATAATTTTTTTTTTTTACAGACAGTCTCACTGTGTTGCTTAGACTGAAGTGCAGTGGAACATCATAGTTCATTATTCATTGTAACTGTGAACTCCTGTGCTCAAACAATCCTGCCTCAGCCTCCCCAGTTGCCAGGGGACTACAGGAATACACCACTATGCCCAGCTAATTTTTAATTTTTTTGTAGAGACCAGGTCTCATTATGTTGCTGGGCCAATAATGATTCACCTTTACACTTATCTGTTCCTTCACTCCTTCTCTGTAGATGCTTTGCGGAAAACAAATGTGAGACCTATCATTATGTTTGTAAAGCATCTCTAAAATATTAAAATTTAATAATACTCTAATTAATTTAAAAATACGCTATTGTTAAACCTTAAAAAGTTAGAGAGTAACTTTTTACTATCAAATATGTCACTGTCCAGATTTCCTTGATTGTGCCCACCCCCACTGTTGAGTTGTTTGAATCAGGTACCAAACATAGTCCATATCTTGCATTTGATTGATGTGTTTTTAATATAGGTTTCTCCTTCCTCTTTTTTTTCCCCTTGTGATTTATTTGTTGAAGAAACCAGGTCATTTTTCAGTCTAGATTTTGCTGATTGCATCTCTCCATGATGTCATTTACCCGTCTGTTTCCTGCAGATTGGTTGTTCCATCACTTCCATTCTGATGTTTGATCAGATTCAAGTTCAATTTTGTGGCAGGAATGTATCCAGGTAGTGTCATATGCATCTATGGGGAAGCCTGTGTTTGGTTGTCTCTTTTTGGCGTGCCATTGATAATGATTAGCAGCCATTGATGATCATTGCTGAGAGCCCGTATCTCCTTAGGGAGAACCGCATACTTTAACTTAGTAAGCAGCTCATGAACTTCTTCCTCTCATCTTGGGCTTTTCCTTTTCTGAGTTAGGCTTTTAGAGCTTTCACGCTTTTCACAGTGGACTGGTGGATGCATATTTAGACATTCCATTTGCTACAGAAAGCAGAAAGGCTTTCTTGCTTTTATACCTTATTTTCATTTTCACAATATAGTAATCTTTAACATTTGTCCTAGTGACCCCAACGTTTATTATGTTTTAGGTTCTGAAACTGTTAAGATGGATGAATGACCACACGATTAAATGGCAAGTTTGGGGGCTTATAGTGAAATCACAGTTGCAAGCAAGTTGACCAGGTACGAGTACAAGTGATCCAGAATCACCAATTCGGTACCACCATCCCATTCTGAGGGAACATGATGAGTTTTTAATACCTATATTTATTTATTCTGTCCTGACAGCAAACCTACGTTTTCTGGATCAGAGATAGACAATTGTTACATACAGCAGTAACCACACTCCAGTCTCTCGCGTTCTTCAGGGCAATGTGAAGGGTTATTTATATGAGTGTGTCTAGAAGAGGGGTTAGAAGAATGTGGTTAGATGTGCTGAGATCTTGCATCCTGATAGATTCCAGGAACTTGAAGGAATGGACAAATGTACTGACTGCTGATTGTATGTCAGACACTGGGGTAGGTAATAAAAACTAAAAAACTCCCAGCTCCCATACATAAAGCCACATACTTTTATGTCTAGAATTAGGCATCAGGTGTTACCTTGTAGTTATAGGTAAATGAGATACACATACACGTCCACATAGAGTCGCATACTGCATGATGATGTTTCCGTAAGTGATGGACCACACATATAGCTGTGGTCCCATAAGAAAATAATGCTGTAATGTTTTTCTTCTTTTTGAGACAGAGTCTTAGTCTGTTGCCTCAGGCTAGAGTACTGTGCTGTAATAGCTCACAGCAACCTCAAACTCCTAGGTTCAGGCAATTCTCCTGCCTTAGCCTCCCAAGTAGCTGGGGTTACAGGTGCCCACCACAACGCCCAGCTAATTTTTCTATTTTTAGTATAGGTGGGATCCCACTGCTGCTCAGGCTGGTCTCAAACTCCTGAGCTCAAGCAATCCACCCGCCTCAGCTTCCCAGTATGCTAGGATTACAGGTGTAAGCTACTGTGCCCAGCCTTAATGCTGTAATTTTACTATACCTTTTCTGTGTTTAGGTATATTGAAATAAACAAATACTTTAACACAAATACATTATGTTGCCATTGCCTGCAATCTTCAGTACGCTAATATGTTAGTAGAGTTTGTAGTCTAAGTGTGCTAGGCTGTACCATATAGCCTAGGTGTGTAGTAGGCTCTACTGTCAAGGTTTGTGTAAATACACACTGTGACATTCACACAATGGCAAAACCACCTAATGATGCAGTTCTCAGAATGCGTCCCTGTCTTTAAAGTGATGCATGGCTATATTTATGCATGTAAGGATGTGTATATTTGATTATACATATATATAATTTATACATATACACGTGTATTGTATTTTCTCTTCTGACTTTATAATTTCAGAAAAGCTTTTTCTCTTTTAATTTATCTTCACATGTTATTTGTACTAAGGCCATCCACAGCTTCTCTGGTGACAATTTTTTTTACCTCTTATTGTGTCTCCTATGGACAAGAAAGTAAAGCCCCAATTGTAAAAGTTAGACTCTAAAAGAAGAAAATTTAGCTGCAAAGTGGCAAGGACTTTACCAGGATGAAGGGACCTCAAGAAAGGGAGGGACAGATCCCCACAGTTGTAAGCCTCCTGATCTGGAGAATGATTAAATGTGCCGGGTGCACTGGTGGGTGCTTGGGTTTCGGACCTCATAGTTGTTCTCGTAAGGGAAACAATAAGACACAGAGAAATAGACATAACTATGGAATGGGAGAAGTGCTTAGAAGGAAATAAAGTCAAAAGGGTGTGAGTTAACAGGGGGACCACTTTGGGAAGAAGAGTCCCAGAGGCCTTGCTGATAAAGTGAAATTTGAGCTGAGTCCTGGAGTTGGTGATGGGAGGAGTTGGTGAAAGAGCACAAGAGGAGTCGAGAAAGGGCTTCATGTGTCTGAGGAGCAGAAAGGGGGCCCTGCGGCTGTGGGATACTGAGTGACAGTGATAGGGAGGCCAGAGATGGAGATAGGGCCGGACCATGCTGGTCCTCTGAGGCCATCAGGAGGAGCTGGAGCTGTGTTCAAAAACCAGTTGGTAATATCTTGAATTTTAGAAGTAAACGGTTTTACCAATTACATATTAAGCTAATAAGATACAATGGATTTTGAAATACTTTTTGAAAGAGAATTGTGTAAACTTCATTTAATGAAACAAAATTGTGTTTAATGTGTTAAAAAAAAAAAAGCAGTTGGCAACAATGAAGTTTCGTTTTTGTTTTTGAGATAGAATCTCATTCTGTCACCCTGGGTAGAATGTCATGTCATTATCATATCTCATAGCAACCTCAAACTCTTGGTTTTGAGCAATCCTCTTGCCTCAGCCTCCCAGTAGCTGAGACTACAGGTGCCTGCCATGAAGCCCAGTTAGTCTTTCTATTTTTAGTAGAGACAGGCTTGCTCTCTTTCTCAGACTGGTCTCAAACTCCTAAACTCAAGCAATTCACTGGTCTCAGCCTCGCAGAATGCTGAGATAGCAGGAATGAGCCACTGTACCCAGCCAAATATTGAAGAGTTTCAAGCAGGAAAACTTGAATAGTGATCCTTAGCTAGACTTTTTTTCCTCTGCACATGCGCAAAACAGTGTGTGTGTGTTTCTTAATGGTATCATGCTGTACACGAACTGCAACTTGCTCTTACATTCATCAATAATATAATATCATGGGCATCAATGAAAGGAAAAGACTTATAAAGAAAAAGAAGTTTGTTTTGCTGTGACCTGTATGGCACATAGATTTAGATGCACAAAAATTTGAAGCTATGGTGGAAAAGCAGTTTCTTGGGAGTAAAAGAAGGAAAGATACTTCTTATTTTTAATGCCCATGGGAGATATGCATTCACATCAATAATTTAAGGACATGTAAAATGTATTTTAACTTGATTCTTGATTTTCTCATAAACTTGTGATTGATATGTTAATTTATGTATTTATTGTTAAAGTAACTTTTTAGACCATTTTTACTTTGCCAGATACAGCACCGACTAAACACAGTAGGAAAATAGAAGAATAAAAAATTCAGTTGAGGGTGGCGCCTATGGCTCATCGAGTAGGGCGCTGGCCCCATATACCAAAGGTGGCGGGTTCAAACCCAGCCTCGGCCGAACTGCAAAAACAGAAAAATAGCCAGGCATTGTGGCGGGCGCCTGTAGTCCCAGCTACTTGGGAGGCTGAGGCAAGAGAATCGCCTAAGCCCAGGAGTTGGAGGTTGCTGTGAGCTGTGTGACACCACCACACTTTACCGAGGGTGATAAAGTGCAAAAAAAAATTCAGTTGAAGTAGTCAAATCATAACAAATGAGGAAATATTCAATCAGACTCCACAAATGTGTCACCTTTTGAAATACAGTTTACTATTGCCAGTAGTTACACATGGACTTATTTATCTGCTTTTAAACTATATTTAACCAGGCTTTTTTTTTTTTTTTTTTTTGAGACAGAGCCTCAAGCTGTCACCCTGGATAGAGTACCGTGGCATCACAGCTCACAGCAACCTCCAATTCCTGGGCTCAAGCGAGTCTCCTGCCTCAGCCTCCCAAGTAGCTGGGACTGCAGGCGCCTGCCACAACACCTGGCCATTTTTTAGTTGCAGCTGTCATTGTTGTTTGGCGGTTCGGGCTAAATTCGAACCTGCCAGCTCAGGTGTACGTGGCTGGCACCTTAACCCGATAAGCCACAGGTGCCAAGTCTTTAAGCAGGCTTGGTGGCTTATACCTACAATCCTAGCGCTTTGGGAAGCTGAGGTAGGAGGCTTGGTTGAGCTCAGGAGTTCAAAACCATTCTGGGCACAGAATGAGACCCTGTCTCTGCCAAAAAAAAAAAGAGAGAAAAAATTAGCTGCGGGTTGTGGAATGCATCTGTAGTGCTAGGTACTTGTGAGGCTGAGGCAGGAGGATTTCTTGAGTCTAGGAGTTTGACGTTGCAGTGAGTTATACTTGCCCCAGAGCACTTTAACCTGGCAACACAACAAGATCCTCTCTCTCTATATATATATGTGTATATATATGTAGATAGATAGGTGTGTATATATATATATCTCTCATCTCAATACCATATATTTAATTTTTATGGAAAAATATACCTAAAAAAACCCTTGAACTAGAAAAACTCCAGCATTTTTTAGTTCTTTTCTACTTATAAAATACTGTTTAGGCAAAAGCTTTAAGAAGCTATCTATATCATAGTGAAGCAGAGATAGGGATTATTTTTTCTGGTCTTGGAGTTCCTCACAGTGGGAGCACATATGGCAAGCATGCATTTTTCAGAATAGCAGGTAAGTGAAAACACTGTTATCTCCATAACAATGACAATAACTGCCCCTGATATAGTGTGCTCTCTCTTATTTTTTTCTGGGCGGCACCTGTGGCTCATGGGTAGGGCACTGCCCCTATATACCGGAGTTGGTGGGTTCAAACCTGGCCCCAGCCAAAAAAAAAAAAAAAGAACTCTGTCTCTTATTTTTTTCTTTTTAGAGATGTGGGTCTTGCTCTGTCACCAAGGCTGGAGTTCAATGGCAAAATCACAGCTCACTGCAGCCTTGAACTCTGGGCTCAAGCAATTCTCCTGCCTCATCCTCCCTGGTAGCTGAGAGTACAGGCTTGTGCCACTGTGCCTGGAAAATGTTTTAAATTTTTTGTAGAGATAGGTCTCATTGTATTGCCCAGGCTGGTCTCAAACTCCTGGCCTCAAGTGATCCTCTTGCCTTAGCCTTCCAAAGTGCAGGGATTACTGTCTTGAGCCATTCTGGCTAGACCTGATACAGCTCATTTTTAAACCTCCATTTAAAAAAATGCATTGCACAGGTGGACATGAACTAAAGCAGGCAAGCAGTAAGGGGATCCAGAGATGTGTGCAAAACCCCTATCTGCATTCTTCACTTTATGAACTCTAACATTGGAAAGTATATCTTTCTGAATTCAAATCCTTGACGTGCTTCTGGTTTTTGTAATAAAGTCATGAGTAATAGTAATGCAGTGGCAAATACCTTTTGGCCTTTTGTCGTAGAGACACTGGAGCAACATCAATTACCAGGAAATATTCTATTTCTTAAGAAAGGCTTCTATTTAACTTTCTTCTATATTTAAAAATGAAAATATATTTAGCTTCTTCAATTATTTAATTTTATGTGATCTATTTGTTAAAAACATGTCTTAATTCCACTGTTAAAAACATACCTATATAGGGTGGTCCCCGTAGCTCAGTGGGTAGGGCACTGGCCTCATACACTGAGGGTGGTTCGTTCCAACCTGGCCTGGACCAGCTAAATAACAATGAGAACTGCAACAACAAAAAAAATAGCTGGGCATTATGGCGGGCACCTGTAGTCCCGCCACTTGGGAGGGACTACACTCCCAGCTACTTGGAGGCTGAGGCAAGAGAATCACTTAAGCCCAAGAGTTTGAAGTTGCTGTGAGCTGTGATGCTACAGCACTGTACCGAGGGTGACAAAGTGAGACTCTAGCTCAGAAAAAAAAAAAAAATCATACCCATACGTATGTATATATCATATATTTAAAACATCTTCCGTTGTATACTCTTAAGAAATTATTTTGAGGATTAATGACTTAATGAAATTTTAGGAGTATTTTATCTTATATGCTCATCATTTTCAAGAAGTCATAATTCAGAAATATCATACTAGGAGACCAAAGATGTTTATAGTTTTATCCCCCAGAGCTTCATATTTGCAAAACAGATTGTTAACAAATGGTATAATTTGAAATAACTGGAAAGGTTCACTGGCCTCAAATTATCTCCCCTATAGCCTACTTAGAAAATAAAATTTCTGACTATGTATTACAATTTTGGGGGGGGGGCGGTTAAAGAAGTATCTCCCCAACGCCTTAGTTTAATAGGAATTATTACTCCTATGCTTTGGTAAGGTTGTATTAGAAGGAATGGGTTGGGTATGTTTCTAATAGTCCTGGTACAGACACCAAAGGAAGACGGAAGGAGAGGGACTCTTACTGGAAGAGAAGGGAGACCTCCCCACCAAGGGCTCCGCAAGAGAGCTTCAGGCTGTAGAAAAGGCAGGCAAAACCCTCCTGTAGCTTATAAAATGTTCACTTAGATGGGGCCCTGTATTTAAAACCCTGGCACTGTACTCATCTAATTGTAAAATGGGAATTGTATGATAAGATGGAAGATGTCTTTCATGCATGCTTTCACTCTTTTTTTGAGCATAATGCCAAAGTGTTTCCAGAATAAATTCCTGTGTGTTCTGGGGGTAAAGTCCAGAAAACAGTCCAGTTAAGTTCTCAGATGAGTTTTTGGCAAGAATACAAGGTGGCTTTATATAGCTCATCTCTGATGCTTTTCATTGAGGGTCTAAAAGAAAAGGGAGGATTTGAGGACCTGATTAAAACAAACAAGTAACCCAGTGACTTAAAGAGGCATGTTGTAGAATTCGAATGCGTAGTTGACTTTTCAGCCCTGGGAATAGCCAGTTTCTTCATTGTGTGTTTTGTCAAAGTGCCTCAGCCGTTTGGCCTGCCTGATGGCTACCTGCTGCCTCTTTTTATAGCCTCTGTGTTCTTTGTTGTTGGCTGGCTGGCCAAACATGTGTAGCAGTGCCCTGGGACACCAAGCGTGCCCTCGGGGAGCTAAGTGCTGCCAGATGCAGGGAGCAAGGGTTGATTCACAGGGCTATAATTTCAATAGCTAATTTTACCTGTTTTCTTTTGGTTTGGGGTTTCATTTTTCAAGAAAAATGCATTTGGAGTTGAATTTTTCCCCCTTTAAATTGCAGTCTTATCTTGTTCCTTCTACTCCCCCAGCCCCATCCCACCCCCAAAATGATGGTGTGAGAAAAAAAGGATGGAGATGATAGATATGTGGTCCAGTAAGTCTGGGTTTTTACCTTCTGATAAAAAATTAGTAAAATATTTCTGTTTTACTGGATTTTGACTAGTGTATTTACTTCAAAATGAAATTAAGTTTCACTGACTCAATCTTTCCTTTAGAAATTATTTATATGGAAATAGATAGTCTAGCTAGACCTCTTTATCTAATCTCTGATTAAGAATACTGGATTTGCCCTCAGTGAATCCCATCAATCCAAAAAAAAAAAAAAAGAATACTGAATTTGTCATTTATAGAGTCTTAGGATTTTACTTTGAAAACTGGTTAAGTGGAAGGAAAGAATTGTACCTTTAATTTGTTTTCCATTATGAAATAGCCCTGAGGAACACCAAACAGTGAATGAAAGAAAGTTTTTTGTTTTTGTTTTTGTTTTTGCGGTTTTTGGCCAGGATTGGGTTTGAACCCGCCACCTCCGGCATATGGGGCCAGTGCCCTACTCCTTTGATCCACAGGTGCCGTCCAAAAGTTTTTTTTTTTTTTTTTGAGACAGAGCCTCAAGCTATAACCCTGGGTAGAGTGCCATGGCATCACAGCTCACAGCAACCTCCAATTCCTGGGCTCAAGTGAGTCTCCTGCCTCCGCCACCCAACTAGCTGGGACTACAGGCACCTGCCACAATGCCTGGCCATTTTTGGGTTGCAGCCGACATTGTTGTTTGGCGGGCCTGGGCTGCATTCGAACCCACCAGCTCAGGTGTACGTGGCTGGCGCCTTAGCCCGTTGAGCCATAGGCGCGAGCCAACATCACTGTTTTTAAATCACACCTCAGGGACTCCTTTTTTTGTTGTTGTTGTTGCAGTTTTTGGCCAGGGCCAGGTTTGAACATCCAGTATATAGGGCCAGTGCCCTACTCCTTGAGCCACAGGTGCTGCCCAGGGACTCCATTCAATACCTATTCCCAGGCCAGGCACAGTGGCTCACACAATAATCTCAGCATTCTTGGAGGCCAAGGTGGGAAGATCACCTGAGCTGAAGAGCTTGAGACCAGCCTGAGCATGTGTAATACCAGTCTCTACTAAAAGGAAAAAAAAAAAAAACAAACAGAAAAATTAGCTGGGTGTTAGAAATAGAAAAAAATAGAATAATTAGCTGGGTGTTCTTAGTCCCAGCTACTAAGAAGGCTGAAGCAGGAGGATCACTTAAGCTCAGGAGTTTGAGTTGCTGTGAGCTGTGATACTAGAGCACTCTATTGAGGATGACAAAACCTCAAAAAAAAATCCATTTCCAAGGCTTGGCGCCTGTGGCTCAATGAGCTAAGGCGCCAGCCACGTACACCTGAGCTGGCGGGTTCGTATCCAGCCCCCGGGCCCGCCAAACAACAATGACGGCTGCAACCAAAAAATGGCCGGGTGTTGTGGTGGGCGCCTGTAGTCCCAGCTACTTGGGAGGCGGAGGCAGGAGACTCGCTTGAGCCCAGGAATTGGAGGTTGCTGGAGGTTGCTGTGAGCTGCA
>CAUYON010093246.1:0-11929 GCA_963573935.1 Arctocebus calabarensis
TGTAAACAAAAACATATTTGGTTATTATTGCTACTTCCAAATGAATACCAAGATAATGGGATTTGGGTTATCTGATCTTCACCTCTCTGTATTTACACTGTTAAGAACCACATGTCACATGAAGTTACAAAAAAAAAAAAATCACTGCAATGTGGACCAGTTTTTTAAAAAAAAAAAATCTTAGTGGAATTAGTGTAGAAAAATCACATATTTTAATAATTCTTCTAAAATATTAGCTTTTGTGATTTTAAAATGTCATTGACTATACTTGTCTAAGATTTAGCTGTCCAAAAACATTAGCTATCCAAAAATTTCACTCTGATACCTGAAATTACACTTTTAACATGACATTTACTTTGGAATATAAATACCTCCGTGCTAAATAACAAAATTCAGATGCTCCTTGACTTACAATGAGGTTCCATTCCAATAAATCCATTGTAACTTGGAAATATCCTAATTCAAAATCACATTTAATACACCTAATTAACCAAACAGCATAGCTCAGCCTCACATTTGAAATGTGCTCAGAACACTTATATTGTCCTACAGTGGGGCAAAACTCATCTGGCAAAACAGTCCGCTGTAGATATCAGTTGTTTAACCTCACGATCACATGTCGACAAAGCTGTGCTGCTGCCTGCCTTGTGAGAGAGTTTTGCTAGACCAGGAAAAAGAGCAAAATTGAAACCATAGTTTTTACTGAATGTATGTTGCTTTTGCATCATCACAAAGTAAAAAAAGAAAAACAATCAACTCAAATCACAAACCATGGTAAGCCAGAGATTCTTTGTAAGTGTGACTAAATTAATACCATTATTTTGGCTGGGGATTGGGGTGGCAGAGGGGTCATTGGTACAGAAGAATGATCCAAAGAAGAAAGTGAGGACTGCTAAAGACAAACTCACGCACTGTGATTTTGCCTGAGCTGGTCCTCAGTGTCAATGAGCTGCCTACTGAATAAGGAGTGAGGAAAGGCAATATCTGACAAGACATTTTCCAAAGCCCTCATTATGGAGCCAGCAAAACTCATTGAACTTGGAGCTAGATAGGTTACCTTTTACTTATTTAACAGCCAACAGTCTCAGGACAGTAAGGAGAAGTTTTGTTTCCGTAGTACCTCTGGGTGTTTCTCGAGTGTCTCTACGGGATTCAAAACAGAGAACTCCTTTATGCAATGGCACCTGCCTCCCCCAGTAGAGCTTTAATAGAGAAATGTGAGGGAAAGAAGCACATACATAGGTGCTTCTAGATATTACCTTACCAAAATATTTTGAAAGTGAAATAAAAATAGAGATTTGGGGTTTTATATAAAATTGCCTTAACTTATAATTCATCTTTCAATCAAGTTTTAAATTAAAGGTACTGAGAGATAACATATACTATTACATTTGCAGAATAAATATAATTTTATTTGGGAGGTTCAAATATGTCTTTTTTGTTGGTGGTGTTGGTATTTCAAACATTGTCTATAAACAACTAATAGAGAAAGTTGATTGAATAAAATGCAAGTTCCTAGGAGAAATAACTAGCTTTAGATTTCTAAATTACAGAGCACAGTTCTATTTCTCAGTCAAGCCCATTCAAACTTGTCAGACTCCTCACAGTAATCAATGTAGTCATCTTAATACTATACTGTTTTCCAAATTAAGTGCTTAGAGTTCATCATCTGCACCACATTGTTGAACAATTACATTAGCCTTTATTCCCATTTTGCATGTATCTGTAAAATGCATTAGGCAGCCATTTGTATGTTGTAAAAGAGCTTTAGCTTCCCAGTCGCCTCTGGGTTCTATCATGTGGGATTCTACTACTTGTTCTACGAAATTTAGTGTAGCTTTCACAGCTTTGGCTTGCCTCTCTGTCTCCATGTTTTTCTTTAACCACAGTTGTTCTCCTTTCTGAGGTCAAGAGTCTATTTCCACTCTTGTTATCGTTTCCAATAGCCTCCTCCATTACACGCTTTTCTCCCTTTCTCAGTCATTTGGGTCCTCGAGTAATGTTTGTTTGTCTGTTGTTCTTTCCTCATTTGGGGGGCTGGGGGGTGGGGGGCGAGTTGCCCAATGGTAGCTCTTCCTTTAATGATTACTCTTTAAAAAATCTCTATGTAAAATTTCTTCATCCCAAATCTCCAACTTATAACTGTGTTTTATTCATTTAGTGACCTAACTCTAGCTCTGCTCTTTGTATCTCTTCAAATATTGTGATTTATTCTCTAGAGAAAGGTCTTAAATTCTCTGAGAGATAACTCACATATAAGAGATCAAGGTTGGTAAGAGATGGTTGAACTATATCAATCATTAACATTTTAGGTGTGTTTTTTAACTATTTTCCCATACTATACTTCTTTATTAGATGTATTACAGCCTGCTGTCATGATATATATATATATATTTTTTTTTTTCGCAGTTTTTGGCCGGGTCTGGGTTTGAACCCGCCACTTCTGGCATATGGGGCCTGTGCCCTACTCCTTTGAGCCACAGGCACCGCCCAACTGTCATGATATTTTTGAACTCCGCTTATCCCCAGAGAATTTCTGAGTTAGACTCCATAAAGCTACTTGACTTTACTCCAGGGCATACTTAGTGTCCGAGTTTCCTGAATGCATCCCTAAATGGAGGGCTGCGGTAACCTCACATGGAGAACTTGGATGTGCCACACACCTTCTCTTCCATCTGCGCAACCTATTTTGACAAGTACTGTGCAGAGTAAATCTATCTAAGCAAAGTGAAAGAAACCAAGAGGGTGAGCTGCAGCCTGGGACAAATGCATTACATTTAAGAATATGTTCTTTCAAAATATTTCTGTGTTTTAGTTCAAATGGAACAACTAAGCATATGTAATCAAATTTTAATTTTCTGTGCAACAAACATTCATCTTTTAATTCAGGGAACTCTGTTGCATGGATTCCCCTGTTTAAAATGTGAGTGGTATGCTGGAGCCAGCTTGTTAAAGTTGCTCATGAAAGTGAATTATGCACTGGTAGCTGGAAATCAGCTATAAGGGGAATATTTAAACCATGGGGCCTGACGAACATAACAAGTAGGAATTTTTTTTTATAAGAGTGTCAGTTGTTGAATATTTACCAGCATGCTACTGGATTTATCTGGCTAATCAGCTACAAACTGACAGAGGCAAGGAAATAAAGGAAACTGGAAGATAAAGGATCTTATTAAAAAATTTATATGTCTTATATATAGATATTATTATCTCTTGTGACTTTTGTGGTCACACGAAGGCCAAAGACTCTTAATTTCAGGTTGCTGGAATTCTTATGGGCTAACGAGACAACAGCATTCTTGGTTTGCAAAGGCATTATTAAGTTGGTTCTATTTTGCCACCTGCAATTTTTCAGTTAATGAACTGAAAATCAATACTATAAGATTTGACTAAATGTAAAAATCATGTGAATGTTTCTCCTTAGTTTTCCAAGGACCTTAGCGACTAGGTCATTTGTCCAAGTGCAAAGCCAGGAATTTCTTTTATTAAACGCATAAACCTCTCCTATGCTTTCCAACCTCTTACTGCACATTTCTGGCCTGAGCACACTGCTTTTTTGAGGTAGCCCATCCTATTTATTCAGCTTTAATTGTTAGAAAGCTCTTAGATACATCTTAGTTACTTTTTAACCTCAATTCTGCCCAGAAGGCACAATGAATCTTTTCTACTTTACAAATTCTCAGAGTCTGAAAGCAGTGGTGACAGACATGCCAATATTGGAAGACAGCTTATCGATTCTATGTGTTTCTGTTCTGTAGGATCAAACATCCCCAGTTCTTTCCACTAATCTCCTGGGGCCTGGTTTGCAGGCACTTTATTTCCCTGGTTTCCTTGCTCTAGATACAGTGTCAGTTATGTCCACCTCATACTGTGGTATTTGATGTGGACATGGTTCTCCAGATGGGATCTGTGCAGTGTGAGGAATGAGCCCCATGGTTCACTCCCAAGTTGTGGATGCTCTTCCCATGACTAGTCACTAAGCTTGCAGTGACTTTGGGACTAAGATCAATTTATTTGTTCATATCATGTTGGTAGTAAGTAAAAAAACAAATGAACAAGAACTACAACAAAAACCAAGCAAACAAATAAAACTTAGGTCTTGTAAGCCAAGTCTGTTTTATGATATAAATCAGAATTTTCTATTATTTTCATTGTGAAAATCCCCTTTCGTGCTAGAGGTGACCTATAACAGTGACCAATAACTTTTTATTTGATTATAATCAACTCAATCTTCTCCTCTACAATAAGCTTGCCTTTTGGGTCCTCATTCAGGTTATGGATTCAAAATTACATTTAACAACACAGGGCCAAGTTCAGGATATGCTCTCAGAGTAGTTGTCCTCCAGAGGAAAGGGGAACCTTCTCTTGTGTCACCCCACCATGACCTTCACTGAGAAACACCAGTTGGGTGGACCATGGCTGCCAGTGGGTGAAGAGATGCCACGTGCCTCATTCCTGTCCTCATGGATGGTACAGATGAGACTGAGCGTCACTTGTTTTCGAGACATTTTTATTGACCAATTAAATAAAAAATCTATCTATTCAATCATACTCTTATTAATCAAATAACATTTAGTTTTTCCCTATGAAGAAAATAAGAAATTTTGTCAGAGAAGGAAAAATTCTCACAACTAGATTCTTACTTTAGAGATAAGAATAAGAACTAGACCCCTGGTTCCAACTAGGAGTATAGGATTGAGGAACAGGAAACAGAGCCTTGCACAATTCATTCCCACTTTTATCTTTGCTATGTTGGGCTTGTGCACATAGAATATTATTTAAAAGTAGACAGTTTCTCTTTAGTGAACCCAAGCAACAGTCTAGAAATAACTACTCTTCTTTTTCACATGTACTGTGGTTGTTTAAACAATTCTTTCTAGAATATTGTTGTCCAGAATGAGCCTTTTTTTTAACAATGTGTTCCCATTTTGATCATTTTTAATTCCTTTCCCCTTAATTCTTCACAGATGTTAGACCGAGCAGCAATAAATTGAAGCTTTTCCACAGCATAAATTATCGGGACTTGGATATTCTTACAGAAAGCAGCTGAGTCTTCTTTTGCTGTCTCCCCACCCCCTTTTGCTTTAAATCCTTCCTCCATGTCTGTTCTTCTGCTTCTGTTTTGAAGGTTTTTCTTTTTGAAAGAGACTATGGAATCAGAATAGGAAGTAAGTAATTCCTCTTGTGTCTTTGTACCCAGTTTCCTTTTTTACCTACCTATCTTCCTGTCCTCCTGGCTTCTTCAATAACTTGCACGTACTATGCTGTATCAGGACTGGTATTTTGTTTCCTGCCCCACAGCTCTGAGATCAGATGATGGAGCTAATTTATTTTGTTGCTTGCACGCAATTTTTCTACCATTGCTTTAAAAAATTCTTGCTCTAAACTGGTCTTGTAGTCACATCTCAAGCTTTGGAATCAAATAAACGTAAGCACCATCTAATTAGCTATTTAGCAAGACTTGGCACATTACCCTGAGACTCATTTTTCTCAACTATAAAGCAATAGTTTATAAGATTGTTGTGAAAATTAGGTGAGATAATTTATAGCTTCCTTTATATTCATTATGAATTGAGTTAAAATTACAGAGACTTCCTGTCTCTTTCCTCTATTCCACACCTTTATCTTTGCATAAATATAGCTAATGCTTAATACAAAATAAGCATAAAAGACCATCCAATAAGTATTAAACATATAAAAACAGTATGGGTATATACGTATGCACACAGATCATGACTTTAAGAGCACATCTATAGAGTCAAATGTCTAGGATTATAACAGTGCACATGACCTCAAATATGCAATCATGGGCAAGTTATTTAGCTCCTGTGTATCAGTTTCCTTATCAGTTAGACGATACAATGATGGTATCTACCTCACGAGAATTTTGTGATGCTAAATGAGCTAATTCAGTTAAGTGTTTAGAACAGTGCCTGGTATACAGATTCAGAAACTGTTATTAACATTGTTATTATCAAGTCATAATCTGTTTCTACCCCCACAGCTTTTTTTGAAGCTACCGCTCTTTTATCCCCACCTCCAATTTCCCTTTCTTTGACACAGAGACATACACAGAAACAAAAGGAAGTTTGAAGGCCAGGATTATTTGATAATCTTCCTAAACCACACTTTCTTCGAGCTCTTGTGGTGGCTACATTATTTTGGGAGAAAGAGCACTACATGAGAAATAACCAAGTCCTAAATTGAAAGCCTTCATTTGAAAGTGTTGGCTACTATGTGGTTGATTTTATTTTTGTAAATTCAATCATAACTGTGTACATTAATGCATTTATGGGGTACAAAGTGCGATTGTATATACAACATGGAATGCTTACATCAAAGTCGTTAACATAGCCTTCACCTAAGTTACCTAATTGTTGTGTTAAGACATTCATACTCTACTCTTAATAGATTTGACATGTAACCTTGCAATATGCACAATAGGTGAGCTCCCACCTATTACCCTCCCTCCACCTGGCCTCTCCCCTCCCCTCCCCCTCCCCTTCCCACCTTCATTCTGGGCTATAGTTGTGTTTTATCATTTGTATGAAAATGTGGGTGATTATATATTGGTTTCATAATAGTACTGACTACACTGGATACTTTTTCTTCCATTCTTGAGATACTTTACTAAAAAGAATATGTTCCAGCTCCATCCATGTAAACATAGAAGAGGCAAAGTCTCCATCTTTTTTTATGGCTTCATAACATTGGCACGATTGGTTAGCACATGGTCTTTATATGTGGTTTATTTTATAAGTGTAGTATCTTCGTAGACACATTCTGGTTTAATTCCATGTTAGAGTCCAGGCATTATATTTAGTCCTAGGAAAGCTTGTAATCTATGTGTGAGGTATAGGGAAAAGCATATGGAAATAGCAGTTAAGGAATTTGGTTCTGCAAGTTTGTCTTGGAGAGGTCACAATTAACTACAATCTTATTAATGCACAAAATAAGGAGGCTGCACTTGATGAACTAAAGTCTGAAAATGCAATGATTCCATTCTGATACAGGCAAAAGACATTTAAAGGTACCGTTCGTGTCAAGAATAAATGAACAAAATAAATCTTCTTGCATAAAAGGAGTCAGCTAGAGTAGATGAGACAATCTTGGCAGGCTCCCTGGATTTCTTTGCACTAGACCTTCCAGCATAATGATGTGAGTTGGTTGGGGAAAAAATAGAGAACGTATGGACTTTTTCTCTGGTTGTTGAATATGGGAAAAGGCATTTGGAAATAATCTATGTAGTACTCTGATTCTAAAGAGCATTAAAACCCAGTACTTTTGGCCTGGGTTTTAAAGAAGCAAATGGACATAGACTGGAGGTGAAGGCTGGAAAAGGACTTGCAAGAAAGATGTTAGAGAATCGGAGCTTGTCTCGGAGGCTGCGTACCATACCAGAAACGTGAGGGAAGAGAAGCCAATTAACCGGCTGAACTGGAATATTCCCTTCATTAGAAGGGAAAGAGAAGATACTGAAGCAGGGAAGAGAAAACTTTGCCAAATCACTTCAAAGTTAATGTGAGATTTTGAAAATCTAGATTAGAACCTTGGAACATAAACAGGTTCTTGAACAAGAGTGAAACAGGATGTAGCTCTTTGTGGAAGAAGAGTTTGGATTCTAAGTTGAATTTTTATTTTAAAATAAAATTGCTTGTTAAATTTTAGTATATAAGAGTAAAAGATGCATTTTATTCTGAAGGGTCCTTATGTTTGGGGTAAACCGAACCTGTAGTTCAAGTTCTTTTGAGATATAGCTGTTTGTTTTTTAATTCTTAGGTGCCATTGTTTGTTCCTGTTGCCCTAAAAATTTTGATTTGGTTGGTATATGTTTGCTAAAATGTTGACTTTTAGATTTCATGTAGTCTCTGATAACCATTTTTTAAAAATAACCCTATTGATACAAAATGGAGATTGTACAAAGAAGCACAAATGCTGTGAAACATAGATATTGAGTAGGAAGTGTTTTAAGTGAATCTTACTAACCAAATTCTGAGTATGGTACATGTGCTGTGTCAGAAGCTTACTGAGGCTCACACAGGCAAGCCAGGAATTAAAGAAAATAAATCTAGACCAGACACTGGTTCACACCTGTAATCTTACACTCTGGGAGGCTGAGGCAGGTGGATTACGTGAGCTCAGGAGTACAAGACCAGACTGAGCTAGAGGGAGACCCTGTCTCCACTAAAAATAGAAAAAAATAGCCAGGCATCCTGGCAGGCTTCTGTAGTCCCAGCTACTTGGGAGGCTGAGGAAGGAGGATTGCTCGAGCCCAGGAGTTTGAAGTTGCTATGAGGTATGATGATGCCACCGCCCTCTACCCAGGCAACAGATTAAAACTGTCAAAAAAAAGAAAAAAGAAAACAAGAAAGAAAGAGGGAACATAAAAAACAAAACAACAAAAATAAAAAACAAATTTAATGCCACAGAGTCACAAGATAGGAAAGTGAACACTTTTTTTGAGACAGAGTCTCACTATGTTGCCCTTGGTACAGTGCCATGGTGTCATAGCTCACAGCAACCTCAAACTCTTGGGCTTGCGTGATTCTCTTATCTCAGCCTCTCAAGTAGCTACGACTATAGGTGCTACCACAACACCTGGCTATTTTTGTTGTTGTTGTTGTTGTCGTCATTGCTTTAGCTGGCCCAAGCTGGGTTCGAACCCGCCAACCCTGGTGTATGTAGCAGGCGCCCCAACCACTGAGCTACAGGTACCAAGCCAGCACTTCTTGTTTGTTAATGTAGCTGTACCTATCACAGGAGATTAAGTATACATTAGGTGATCATACACTGAATTCCTTATAAAATCAGATATTTACAGACAGAAATATGCAGATTGTTAGTAAATAAGAATTAGCAAAAATAATGACTATAGCAAAAGTAACATCCAATTAGCGGATATCACAGTTTAATTAATAAACACCCATGCAAAGAAATGCCAAAACAAAGACAGATATTTCAGATCACACCAAGAAACAAAACCCAATAAAAGGGTACATCTTTGTAAGATCATAAATTTCAGCTCTGAAGTATTCAAACTTGCAGTTAAGTTGCTTTTGAAACTGCATTTCAGGGATCTTTTGTAATAATATTTTACTGTGTTGTTTCCCCTATGAAGGATTCTCTGCCAGAGGGCAAAATCCAATCTTCTGTTTGTTTTTTAATATATTCAGGGTTGTCTGACTTGAGAGTTTTTTTCCAGTAACAAATGATCTTATCTAAACAGACTTTTCTTAAATGACTTTTCTAAATGACTTTTTCTTATGAAGATGATGAGACAATGGTGTCTGCTGTCACCAGAGGATTTTTACAGTGTGATGGATAAAAAGTTGCTAAGATAACCAAGCGTAATAATAATTGCACTTAGTGAAGATTAAGATGGAATATATTTTAAAATGTAAGAATTAAACAGAGCCTTTGTATTTAGAACTTTCATGATTTTTTCTCATAACATGTCTGGATTTATTCCTGTGCTGCTCCTCAGAACAGATTTCTTGCCCATATTCAGAGAAAAACTTATTTATCTAAATGCTTTGTTATGAAGGAAACAAAACATGTGGTGGTATAATAGTAACAAATGCAATACTGATTCGGGGGCCTACTGATGGACGAGATTAATTTAGAAAGGAAATATAAATAGAAGCAGAATAGTCAAGGGTATATGAAACATGGTGCTGTGCATGTAAGCTATTATGCAGGAAGGTATTGCTTTGGGTGACGGTTGGCATTAACTCCTCCGAGGGCCAAGTTTATTGTTTCAGTTGTTGGTTGCCAAGAGCTTGCTGGCCCTGCTCTCTGCTCCTTGCCTTAGAGAGCACGCTGACTTGATGACTTCGTATCAAGACCTTGTTCTTGGAATCTTCTGCAGTACAATCACGTTTGTAATCTCAATAGCACAGCGCAACACAGCTTTATCTCCTGGTGCTTGGTTTTGTTTGAGCCCAAACGACAGGGTTGTTATTTCAAGGACAACATGTTTGCTGAATAAGGTGGCAATGGCTTCCACTAAGAGCTGTCACCTTTGAACAAGGACTCGTTTATTCCAACATCAGAGCTGCCTATCAGGAGCTCAGTCTCAAGATAGCTTGCACTGATGGGTGTCTGTAACCTTCGCTCTTTTATCCATGGCACTGGCCAAAAGCTCTAACCATAGCTCCTAATACTCAGTGGTTAAGAGTTCCAATTAGCAGCCTTCTGTGACCAGTCCATTCAAAAGCCTGTCATGTTGGTGCCTTTGTTTTCTTTTCTGTGATTTCCCCTACAGAGGGAACGTTCTAACTGACAAACACTTTCTGGTTATGGGGACAGTTGGTATCCGCAGTGTAACCGATGCTTCCCACCCCGTGTTACCGCAGCGGCTTTGCGCCCTGCCTGAGCTAACTCTGCCATCTGCGGCTTTGTGTCTGTAGATGACTAAGAATGGCACCGTGGAATCGGAAGAAGCCAGCACCCTGACGGTGGACGACATTTCCGACGACGACATTGATTTGGACAACACCGAGGTGGACGAGTACTTCTTCCTACAACCCTTGCCAACAAAAAAACGAAGAGCCCTGCTGCGCGCCTCGGGAGTGAAGAAGATTGACGTGGAGGAGAAGCACGAGCTGCGCGCCATCCGCCTCTCTCGAGAGGACTGCGGCTGTGACTGCCGCGTGTTTTGCGATCCAGACACGTGCACCTGCAGCCTGGCGGGCATTAAGTGTCAGGTGAGCGCCTGCCCATCAGAGCACGCAGCAAAATCCTTTAAAAGTTGGCCAGTCTCTGCCACCCGCCAAAGCGAGTAGTCCTTTCCCCTGTAATCAAGCTTCCCACAAGTAAAAGAAAACTTTGTAGTGAAGCAAAATGCATAATTCAGGAAGAGAGAAACACGAATTCGAGAACATTAGCGGGAATACACAAAATGCTTATACTGAGCCACCTGAGAGGCCACCCAAGCTACAGCTTAGTCAGTTAAAATTATGTCGCCTGGGATTCAATTATTACATGAACTTATTTGACTTTTTACAAATATTTAAGGAGCTCGTAATGCCGCTAACATTTGAAGTTGTACTTTCTGATCCATGCATGGGATATAAAATGATAAAACTGATTAGAGGTGCTTGGACTATGGAAAAGTCATGAGACAGAGATTTCCAAGAACTAAATTGTTCTCCTGTCTTTGCTATTTTCTAACTATGTGAAATTGCCAAGTTGGGTAAACTCCCTAGGTTTACTTTCTTCATCTCTAAAATCCAGGGGCTGGACTAGGTCAAGGATTGGAAAACTGTAAGTTCACAGGCCAAATCTGACCTGCCACCTATTTTTGTGAATGAAGTTTTATTGGACTACAACCATGTCTTTCTATTTATGTGAGTACATTGTCCAGATAGCCTTCATGCTCTTACAGCAGAGTTCACTACTCTGGTTGCTATAGAGGCTATATGACACACAGAGCTCAAATATTTACTCTCTTGTGCTTTTCAAACAAACAAACAAAATCCTTTAAAAGTTTAACAGTCTCTCATAATTGGTAACCACAATTGGTAACCATAATTGGTAACCAGGATTGGTCCCCATCCATCCATCTCATCATTGGTGCCCTATAAGTAGTGAAAGCTGACTATTTTATGTAGAAACATGGCTTTTTTTTTTTTTTTTGAGACAGAGCCTCAAGCTGTCACCCTGGGTAGAGTGCTGTGGCATCACACCTCACAGCAACCTCAAACTCCTGGCTCAAGTGATCCTCTTGCCTCACCCTCCCAAGTAGCTGGGGCTACAGGCACCCCCTACCATGTCCAGCTAGTCTTTCTTTTTTTTTTTTGCAGTTTTTTTTGGGGCGTGAGGGGCTAGGGCTGGGTTTGAACCCACCACCTCTGGCATATGGGGCTGGTGCCCTACTCCTTTGAGCCACAGGTGCTGTCACTAGTTTTTCTTTTTTTTTTTTTTTTTG
>CAUYON010093247.1:0-27144 GCA_963573935.1 Arctocebus calabarensis
TGGAATAATAAATTGTGGTATATGTACACCATGGAATATTATGCAGCCTTAAAGAAAGATGGAGACTTTACCTCTTTCATGTTTACATGGATGGAGCTGGAACATATTCTTCTTAGCAAAGTATCTCAAGAATGGAAGAAAATGTATCTAATGTACTCAGCCCTACTGTGAAACTAATGTATAGCTTTCATATGAAGGCTATAACCCAATTATAGCACAAGAATATGGGGAAAGGGAGGGAAGGGGAGGGGTGAGGATGGGTGGAGGGAGGGTAATTTGTGGGACCACACCTACGGTGCATCTTAGAAAGGTACAGGTAAAACTTACTAAATGTAGAATATAAATGTCTTAGCACAATAACTAAGAAAATGCCATGAAGGCTATATTAACCAGTTTGATGAAAATATTTCAAAAGGTATATAAAACCAGCACATTGTGCCCCATGATTGCATTAATGTACACAGTTATGATTTAATAAAAAATAAATAAAACAATAATATTTTAAAAAGAAAAAGAATGATGGATACCTTCAAAAAAACAGGAGGTATTATTGAGTTTTATTATCATATTTATATTTTAAAATACATTTTAGAAAGTGTATCCTATCAGTTCTCTATTGTTACTGTAGCCTATTTCCACAGAACAGTGGCTTAAACAACACAGATGTATTATAAAAGTGGTAGAGATCAGAAGTCCCAAATGGGTCTTACAGAGCTAAAATCAAGGTGTGGGCAGGGCACTTTCTTTCCGGGAGCTATAGGGGAGAATCCATTTTGTGGCCTTTCCTGGTTTCTGGAGGCTGCCCACATCCTTGGCTGCTGGAGCTCATTGTCAAACGCAGCAAGGCCCAGTGGCAGCCTTCTCAAATTCTGTGATTTTGATGCTGATTCTTCTACCTCCCATTTCCACACTTCATGACCCTTTTGTTTTCATTGGACCCACCCTGATAATCTGGGATAATCCCCCTATTTTAAGGTTGGCTGATAAACAGCCTTAATTCCATTTGCAACCTTGATTCCTCCTTGGCACATGATGAAACACATTTACAGGTTCCTGGGATTAGGGCATAGACATTTGGGGGTGGGTGCTGTTAACGCCTGTCACAGAGAAGAGTAACAGTCTGAAACACTCAATGATTAATATAGTCAGCATGGTAAAGTAAGAAGAGTTCTAGAGTCAGGTCACAAGAGATCTGAGTTCAAGCCTGTGTTTGGTTATTGACTAGTTTTATGACCTTGATAAATTTTAAGCCACTTTATCTCTCTAGATCTCTATGCAGTAAGAGTTGGTGTAATATGACCTATGACTCTATTTAGTTAAAAATAAAGGGCTAAAGTCGTAGGATCATGCAACAAGGTATCTGAGAAGTTCTTATGCAGAGAACAGCTCTAAATCTAGTTCTAAAATGAGTCTACTCTTACTTGCCCTTTCTGACCCTGAACTTCCCCCTTCCATCACTTGCAAAAACCACTCATCCTGACAACTTGTGGGGCATTGGCAGAGATGCAGTTCTTTGGAGACAAGATATGTGAACCGTTTCATCAATCAATACACACCAACTCTCACTCCAATGTGGGAGCTACAGTTTCTATGATGTTCATTCTTAAAGCAAATTTTCTCTATTTCTGTAGCCAGATACAAGTAATTTTTTAAAACAAAATCTGATTTTATTGCAGCTGTAATTAGAAAACATTTACTTGAGAGTTGGTCTTTTTTGAAAATGGAGTGGAATAAATCACCCTTCCCAAGACTTCCTGAAACGAAGACCAAAAGATCATCCTTTGTTTTCCTCTCTCTTACTTTCCAATCCTTTAACCATATTTGTGGCAAATTTAAGAGGTTACTTTTAACATTGGAATAGGGTGTTGTTAACCAAAAAGAGAACGTAAGGGAAAAACTAAATCCAAGATAACTATTAAGCTAGTAGTGTTTGTCCTTGTATTGAAGATCCTAGCAAAAGAGACAAAAGAGATCGTTCTTCATTTTTTAAATTCATTTTCTAAGCAGGAAATAGTAGCGATCTTAGCTATTTATAGTCTCAGAAGTGTCTTGGTAATGAAAAAGAGTCCTGTTGCAACTGACAAACAATATAAATTCAAGCCTTGGTGAGGTCATCAACTTGCTGTGTGACCACAGGGAAGTCATTTGACCTCTCTAGATTTTTATTTCTTAGTGTTGATTCACTGGAATTCAAGAGAGAGATTGGATTCAATAAATAGTAGCAAAGAAAAAGGGATATCGTAGAAAAGACATGCTAAGAAGAAACCTGTAAACTGTCTTAATAAATGTCAAAATTCATATAGCATGGATTTACAAAAAATTCCCTCAACAGGGAATTGGATGGCCTAGTTCTTTGATTTATTCTGTCAACCTGCCCAGGAATGCCAGCAGCTTAGAAAACTGTAATGATTAAAAGAAAAGAAAAATGTTTCTAGAATTTGATAATGTTTTGAAAACAAGTGAATATCCATTGTATTTTTTTTATTTCATAATTAAACTTGTTTCCATTTTCAAGACTCCATTAACAAATGAAGAAAATGCTAAATGCCCAAGTAGTTCAATTGAGCTCGACACTTTCGAGGGCCTGATTTCTCCAGAAACCAACCAATCTCTTCTTGCACTAAAAATCTGAATCCTAAGTAGGTTGTCGTTTCAAAAATGGCGATTTGGTAACATACAGCACAGGAAAGTGCTGGAAAGAGCAGGAAAGTACGAGATCACCATCTCCAGTGCGAAAGCATCTCAAACCTACTTGAGTGACAGAGAACAGCCATAAACCGTGTGTCTTTTACTTGTGAAAAATATTAGCTGCACATCTCCATACTTTGGTTAACCTCAAGAACAGAATTCAGTTTCAAATGGGAAATAACTTACATCTCAATGCTTTCCAATCTGTTCTGTTTTGAGTTCTCCCAGACTTCTTTAGCTGGTGGTATACAGATGCCTGTAAGAGTCTGTCATTTACAGAATCTTGGAAAGTGGGTATGAATGTTCCCTGCCCTCTTCCCAGACAGAAGCAGTTGTGTGATAGCAAATCCATCAGCCGTTCAGCTGCTTCTTGTCCCAGACCTCCTATGTGGTCGGCCTGTCTTCTCAAGCAAATTGGAAGCTTCTCTTTTCTCTTTGTTCCCCTTGGCTATCTATGACAAAGGATGGATCTCAGAGTTGTGTGGTCCAGTAGGGATATTTTGGATTAATAACATCCATTGTGCTCGGAAATTTAACATTTCTTTGGCACCACAGTAAAGTTCCTGAGTAAAATTTGCTTGTCTGAGCTAAAAACAGGGGTAGACAATTGACAAGGAGCCACAGCCTCAAAGGAAGTAAGAGAGTAGGTGTGTCCAATGGATAATACAGAGCAGGGAGCAATAGAGTTTAAATCAGTGATTTTCAGTGTGCCTTGGCACACTGTGAGCTATGAGAGGATCTTAGCTGGCTTTGAAAATTTTTAAAGATCATGAAAAATTATTTCCAAAAGAAGATCAAAACACAGTATGTATATATTTTTTACTTGTTTGGGGATCAACACAATTTAAATATGCCACAGAAGTTTAACTATAGGTTCAAGTGTGCTGTGAGATTAAAAATGATTGAAAAACACTGATTTAGATTCGGCGCCTGTGGCTCAAGCAACTAAGGTGCCAGCCATATACACCTGAGCTGGCGAGTTCGAATCCAGTCCGGACCCGCCAAACAACAATGACGGCTGCAACCAAAAAATGGCCAGGCGTTGTGGCAGGTGCCTGTAGTCCCAGTGACTTGGGAGGCGGAGGCAGGCGACTCGCTTGAGTCCAGGAATTGGAGGTTGCTGTGAGCTGTGATGCCACAGCACTCTATCCAGGGTGACAGCTTGAGGCTTTGTCTCAAAAAAAAAAAAGATAAAACACTGGTTTAAATGAATGACTTATCTTTATTTTTGAAGGCATGACCTTGAAAAGATTTGAAACCGGAAACAAGGAAATGAATGTCATATAGTTGCCCCTCATTCCCAAGCAAAATAAATTTTTGCTGCCTTTTCTTTTAACATTAACAAAAACTGTGCCTTAAAAAAAGCAATAAATTATTTCTCTAAAGTTTGTCTTGTAAAAAGAAATCACTTGTTCTATTATCTAGATTTAATTTCCTAGGGTAGAGATATTTGGCTGGGCTAACAACAATGCATCAAGAGTACAGATGCACGGCCACAGGCAGGTCTCTGTGTAGAAGAGATTTTAGTAGATGTGGCCCTTGACCTTCAGGACCACAAAATCCGTTTTTTTTTTTTTTCTCCATGCTAATATCAGCAAAGCTCTCCTGTTTCTCTTTGCATTTGGAAAATTTGGGTTGAATTTTATTAGACAGTTGGTCTCTTTTAATGTATCAATTTTTACTTAGTGTTGGAAAAAGTTGATCAATCAGAATGCTTGCATAACAGCTTAAATAGCTACTAAGAATTGTAATCATTAACATTCACTTAGCCAGAAAATATTTTTTGCCTCAATCTTTGTTAATAGAATCATTTAAAAAAGTACTGGTTGACACTGGTTGTTGGAAAGGGAAATATAAGGCACTAAATCTAATTTTATCTTTTTCTTTTTTTTCAGTGTGTTACTATCACACTAAAGATCTTTCAAGGCACCAAGATCAAGATTCTGGGCATCTCTGGACGTTGTACAGTGGCGGGTTGAAGACTGAGATGAAATACACTGACCTTAGAACTTGCCTTTGTAGCTGTTACTTCTCATTAAATGCCTGATACTGCATTCTTTTTTTATGATTTCTATCTTTTTCCTGAAAGCCAAATGTGGAAACTAATTCCATTTAATTTATGGCTTCATTTAATTAAGTTCCGAATAACCGAGATTTTACTGTAATATGGACGATTCTATGATGAATTACGAGATTTATCTGGGGCAACATTAGCACTTACAGGGCCAGAGAAACTTAATGTCTTTAAAACTTGAAAGACGAACCTTTTTAGAACTTATTTTGGACCTGTTCCTGGCGGACCCTAATTCCAGGCATCTCTTTATGAAAGAACTCCAGGTCTGATGGTGTCTTTGGGGACACCCCGCTGTCTTCTTTCTGTTTCTCAGAAGTGTCCGTGAAACATCCTGATGGGCTCCGACTATCTTGTCCATCTCTGGGTCAAGCCTCCCTCTCTGAACAGTCCTGCCTGACCCTTCTGTCTTTGGGTTAGAAATTAAAACTTTGCCTCATTATAAGTCATGTGCTCAGTTGCTATCCTTCTTTCAAATAGTAAAAAAAGCTGGCAGAGAATAGCTTAATGTGCGAGTAAAAACAAATTTAGAAAAATTATCCTTCTTCTTGTATAATTGCTTCATGTATGTGAACAGCAGCTAATTCTACACAGTATTAGATGTTCTTTCTTCAGTAAGTCAAGAAAAAGAAAAGATCCCAGAAATTTCTTTGTCATGCTTAAGAGGCTACTCCCCCGGCCACCCCCACCAACTCCCTGGTTTTTCAGAAGGGTATTTGTTCTCTCTTACAATCTAGAAATGTATGTGCCTAATTGAAATAAGATGTACTCCTTAAATGATGAAAATAAAAAGTGATCAAAATAGATTTTTGTTATCCTTTGGGCATTGGGAGTTTAAATGCAAACTGCATGGCTTGCAGTATAGGGAATTAATTATTGGTAATTGAAGTTGTAAGCTAAATTCCCCGCTTGCTTCAATGAAAATGAATCCTTTTTTTTAATACTGAAATAAACGCCACTAACCTTATGATGTAGGAGAGCAAATGCATTCAGCTACTGAGCAATAGTGAATGCTAAAAAAGCTTCATCTTTTAAATATGGAATTGGGATTAAAACAAAACAACAGCAACAATAACAAAAATAAAATGGGGAAAGTGGACAAATGCATTGGCAATTAACATAATAGATGCTGTTGATACTCTTAATAGACCCTGTTCTTGTTTGCCAGTTGGAAACCCCATTTTGTAGTCTAATAAAAAAAGTCTAAATCATTAAAAAAATGCATATATGTGTGTACATGCTTTCTCTCTCTCTCTCTTTTTTTTTTTTTTTTTTTTTGAGACAGTCTCACTCTGCCACCCCTTGGTATAGTACCCTGGCATCATAGCTCGCAGCAACCTCAAACTCCTAAGCTCAAGCAATCCTTCTGTCTTAAGTAACTGGACTACAGGCACCGCCACAATGCCTGGTCAGGTTTTCTATTTTCAGTAGAGATGGGGTCTTGCTCTTGCTCAGGATGGTCTCAAACACCTAAGCTCAGGTAATCCACCCTCCTCATCCTCCTGGAATGCTAGAATTACAGGTGTGAGCCACCACCACACCCCGCCTCTTTTCCTCATTTTTTAAATGGATAATGAGTGGAATTAGTATTTGTATGTTTATCACACTTCATGGTAAGTCCTCAGTGCACCCTTCCTAGAAGACAATTTATACATATTTTAGTAAGTAACACATGCAATAGTGTAGTAAGTTATAAAAGAAAAAGTCTTATCAGAAAGTAAGCTTGCTTGTTGTTTAATGTGTTTACTAGAGAAAACCTAGACAATGAACTTCCTCAGATAAGATGGGATAGTTTGAGTCTGCTTTGAATGGCACCTATCATTTCTGAGCCAGGAGAAGTAATCAAATGCCTTCTCTGCTTTAATTAGTCACTCTATGCCTCTCCAAAAATTGGTCACAGATTCTGGAAAATCCCTCTGGGTCCGCTCCAAGGACCAAAATGGAGTTCCTCAGACTGTTCAAACTTTCGAAACTATTTTTTTCAAAAGCCTATGCTTAATGGCTTAAATGAACCCTCGTTTGATCCGATTATTGTTTTACATTGTCGCAAATAGAAAAATAAGGAGACCAAAGATCTTTGGTCTTTATCATAGTATCCAGAAACTTCTGCATCATTATTCATTTTGAAAGTAGCAAAAGTAGATCTAAATGATTTTCTGGATCAAGATGGTACACTAAACCACACATCTAATTTTGCTTTTCTGCAAAATTCCACTAAAACTTGAGTAAAGCAATTTTCTTTAGAAGACATAAGCTCACATGAAAGAGAATACAAGAGCAATAAATTTTGAAATGTGGAAAGCAGACAATAACTGGCAGTGCCATATGCCCCCGCAATTTGTGTGAAGGGGAGGCTCAAATAAGGAATCGGCTAAAACAAGGAGGATTGGGTGCAGGCATTTCATTGGCTTAGATCTCTGTCTCCACTAACGTGCACATTAGGCAGTGTGTCCTCTCTTCGCCTGAGGGTAATGGTTTATTCTCAGGAGTAGATGCACTAAAGGGCCTCTGGACTACAGAACATGAGCTACAGTTGAAGATACGTGCGTTATTATCTTTCCAGACCCAGAGAGATGGCATGACAGAAGGCATATTGAATGCAAAGTCCAGAAAGGTCTAATCTCTTCTTCTCCCATTTCTCTCCCCAAATGCCAGCAGCCTGATCATTCCCTTTCAGAAAGGAGATCGAAGTTTCTTTTCTGATGAAAATATTAATCTAAGGAGGAAAGATTTTTAAATTACTGACATCAGGAGTTCATCAGCAAACAGCCTATCTAGATCACCTGACAGAGACACGCAAAGTAAACGAGCCTCATTGAAGAGCTCAGAGCAATCAATTATAATTTTAACGCTTCATTCTTAATCATAAACATGTAAGAAGAATGAGTAGATATGTGAGGAAAACCTCTGACACGAAAGACAGACATTAAACCAGCAAACAGAAGAAAGCAACTTAGATGAAACAGAAATAGAAACAATATCAGGAGGGAAAAACGTCAACAAAGCCCTTACGAATATTCTCGGAGAAATCAGAGAAAATATTTCCCTTGTGAAAATAAGAAATGGTGCTATGTATAGGGAAAATTTGTAGAACAAAAAGAGCTCTTGAAAGTGAAACGATAGCTGCAATTAAAAGCTCAACAGAAGGGTGGCGCCTGTGGCTCTAGGAGTAGGGCACTGGCCCCATATACCGGAGGTGGTGGGTTCAAGCCCACCCCCGGCCAAAAAAAAAACTCAATAGAAGAGTTGGGAAACAAAGGACAAGAGAGTTCTAAAAAGGACAAGAGAGAAGGAAAATAAAAGAGAAGATATATAAGAAAAATAAAGGGGGCAGCCCTTAACGTCCAGCCTCTGAGTGACAGGGGTTCCAGAAAGACAGCAGAAGAAAACCAAGCAGAAAAATCACCAATAAGTCAACAAAACAATAAGTCAACAAAAGTTTCTCAGAACTGAAGATGTGACTTACCAGATGAGTGGGGCCCATCAAACGCCCCTGCAAAACAGATTCAAATAGATCCGCATCAAGGAACATTACTGTGAAATTTCACAACAGTGGTGATGAAAAGAAGATGCTATAGACTTTGAACAAGAGAAGCAGATTCCACGGAAGGATCAGGAATCAGAATGGCTTCAGACTTCTCAGCTGCACCAAGACCAGGGAGAAAAGCCTCAAAATCCTTAAAGAAAGCTATTCCTGCGGCAATGCTAGATTCAGCCAAGCTATCAGATACATATTACAAAAGAATAAGGACATTTTCACACAGGTAATGTCTCAAAAATTTAATTCCCCTGTACTCTTTCTCAAAAAGCTAAAGAAAAAAAGAGGAAGGAGAAGGAAGACGGGGCATGCGCAGTTTGTTTTTTCTGTACCCTGTGTCGGGAGGCTGACCTTTAGGGATGATAGGACAGATTCACGTGCCCTGTGGTCGTGTGCAGCCAAAGAGAGCCACTGCACGAG
The DNA here is from genome assembly GCA_963573935.1 of Arctocebus calabarensis. NCBI lineage: Eukaryota > Metazoa > Chordata > Mammalia > Primates > Lorisidae > Arctocebus > Arctocebus calabarensis. Next base: position 8,718 of record CAUYON010093247.1, read on the forward strand.
ATCGGGGAGAGAAGGACAAACAGCCCAGCGCCCTGGGGGGTTAGAAGACCTAGGAGGGAACCGCACCCTGCTCCTACCCATTTCTCAGCGATCTCTTTTTCCCTCTTGCCTTCCTGTCTCTCTCTCCTAACTTCCTAATCCTCTCCTACTTTCTTAGTCTCTCTCTCCCTCTCCTTCAATGAACAAGCTTTGAAAGTAGTCTTAGCTTATTGTTTAACTACAAAAAGGGGCAATGAGGCCAAAAGAGGCAGTGCAGCACGTGGGTGAATGGGTGGTCACAGAGCCAGTGAACAGTGAGTTCAAGTTCTCGCTCTGTCACTGAAGACAAGGGTGATGCTGGCAAGTCACTCGCCCATCCTGTAATACAAAGAACATAGAGATCACTGCATCTACCTCATGGATGCTAACACAGTAGCATCGCTTTCAGCCTTTTGGCTAAGATCAAGTGTAGTATCTGTTTTTATCAGTTTAAATACAGTAGCATATGCAAACTAATACCTTTTATAACAACCGTGATGGATCTGGAGACCATTCTTTTAAAACACCACATGCACGCACTATTAAATTGGAACTAATTGATCAACATTCATGTGCACATTTAGTCGTGAACTAAATGGAAAGCAAGCAGATGGTGGGGGGGTAGGAGAGGATGGGTAAATTCACACTTAATGGGTACAGTGCACACCATCCTGGTGACGGACACACTTGTAACTTTGACTCAAACTGTGCAAAAGCAATTCCTGTAGCCAAAACATTTGTACCCTGGTAATATTTCAAAATTTTAAAAAAATGCAAAACCTTTGAATTAGTGGTAGCTACACTTGTAATCAACATAAATTAAAGTGCCATTCATCTGGAGAAGGGAAGCTAGGTTGCTTTCAACTCCCCACTTTATTAATATAACAAACAATATTTTGATGACCCTTCTGTAGAAAACAGTACTGTCCACCAAATACTTCCACAACTGCTACTTGGCGCAAGGTAGGACCGCACTTTGTGGCTACTTATTTTCCTCGTGGAGAGAAGGGCAACCAAGAGACTGCCTCACCCGGGGAAATGGGCGCTGAACTGATTTACATTATCTATGGGTGAAAGCTTTAAGAAATAATGTAGAATTTTAATTAACTTTCAGATTACCAGTGAGTTTCTTCTACATTGAATTGCCTATTAACATAGGCAATTTTTAGTTTAAAAAAAAAACAACAACAGAGGTTCTATGTATCCTCTGGGTCTGCAAATATTGAGCAATTGAAGTGTGTCTACTAATACTGAGAAAACAAATTTTTAATTTAATTCAATGAAGTTAAATTTAAAACTGAAGCAACTTTTTGGAAAATACATTTCACTTTAGCTGTTGCATCATGCAAGATATTGTTATTTGGTTCATGAGAGTGAGTGTATCCTCAAAAAGTTTTCTTTTCGCTATTTCCTTTATCTTTAGACAAAGAAAATACTCATTAAGAGCCAGATCAGCAGGGCAGGGAGGGTGTTCCAATACAGTTATTTTATTGCCTGAAAACTCCCTCACAGACAGTGCCAAGTAAGCTGGTGCATTAGTCGTTAGCCAAGATTTTCAGTTAATAATTTTTGTAACTATTGCTCTATCAACATGTACTTGGTCTGCTGTGCTTCTCACAGTCAGCCAATGATTTTGACACACAATTCAATGAATTTTTGCAGTATTTGTCAGTTCTGCTCATTCCTGGCTGCCCTGACCTGTCTTCATCAGTGATGCTCAGAAAAATGTTTAGTCCTTTTGTACACTGCCATTTTCTTCATGGCATTACTCCTATAAACTTGGATTAACAAGTCCCTGATTTCAGTTCCACTCTTGCCAATTCCTAAAGAAATTTAGGAATTTTTGTTCATTGCTCTAATTCAAGCTCTGACATTCTCACCACAGCACATAAAAACACATAACAGCAATAATGACACCACTCAGCAAGACACCTCCACAGGACCACATGAACACAGCTGTGAGAGACTGATATACCAAGGTTATGAAGCCTTATCAAGTTGTTTGTACGGTGCCAGCAATGAAAGCACCCAGTGGCAAGTTTGCAGACTTGATTGTCAAACCTCTTAAAACCACATCCTCCTCGCTCCTCCGACCCTCAAACCCTGGCAAACATTGGTCCTGGCAAAATGTCTCCATTTCTAAACTTTTGTTAGTTCAAAATGTTAGATAAATGGAATTATATAGTTTGCAACCTTTGGGAGTGGCTTTTTGTATTCAGCATAATTCCCTAGAGATCTATCCCTCACCACCTTTTAATTATAATATCTTAACTATTTCCTCTACATACATTGAGCACCATAGCAGATTGATATTACAATTTTTTTTTTTTTGACCAGGGCTGGGTTTGAATCTGCCACCTCCAGCATATGTGGCCCATGCCCTACTCCTTTGAGCCATAGGCACTGCCATTTTTTTTTTTTTTAGACAGAACCTCAAGCTGTCACCCTGGGTAGAGTGCTGTGGCATCATGGCTCGCAGCAATCTCAAACTCCTGGGTTCAAGCGATTCTCCTGCCTCCCCCTCCCACACAGCTGGGACTATAGGTGCCCGCCACAATGTCTGGCTATTTTTTGGTTGCAGCCGTCATTGTTATTTGGCGGGCTCAGGCTGGATTCGAACCCGACAGCTCAGGTGTATGTGACTGGCGCCTTAGCTGCTTGAGCCACAGGCGCCGAGCCAGGTATTACAATTGTTTAATCCTATGATATACCATCATGTCATTACTTGTTTCAAGTTCCAAGTTTGCTGTCAGAATCTGTTAGGTTACCTGACAAAGGGGAAGTGAGATAGCAGATGGAATTAATCATCTGACTTTAAAAATAGAGAATTATCCTAACTTATCAAGGTAAGCCCAATGTAAACATAAGGATTATTAAAAGTAGAAGAGCAGCTGACTCAGTAGCACCCACCTGGAGGACCGCATCACCCCAGGAGTTCAAGGCCAGCCTAGGCAACATTGCAAGACCCCCATCTCTAAAAATAAATATATAAAATTTGTTAAGTAAGAGAAGGAAGTGTAAGAGAGAGCTAGATAGAGGACAGTGTGAGTGTAAGAAGGACTCAACAACATTGCTGGCATTGAAAATGCAGACAAGGGGGCTGTGAACCAAGGAAAGTAGGTAGCCTCTCAAAGCTCAGAAAGTCAAGAAAATGGACTCTCCTGGAGAGTTTCCAGAAGGAATGCAAACCTGTTGACATCTTGCTTTTAACCTAGAGAGACCTACTTTGAACCTCAAACTTATAAGGTAATAAATTTATATTGTTCAAGCCATTATGTTTGCAGTTGTTTATTACAACAGCAATAGGAAACAAGTGATTTGTTTGAACAATAATTAACATGTGAGAAGCACTGATACAGAATAAGAAAGAAGAGGAAGATTTGGACTAAGCAGACCAGTTAGAGGACTAGGCCAAAGATAGATTACCAAAGACAGTGCCAGTGGACACACCAAGGCTAGTGAGGGAGGCCAGAAAGAGAGGAATCGAAAAGATGAGGGCTTTCGAGGCTGGATATTTTTGCCTTATTTCTTTTCCTAATAGATTAATCCTCTTCCCTTATTCATTAACGTCATCGGTTTCTTTCAGTAAACTTTTTTCTACTTGCTCCCCCCTTTTCATTAGCAAGCACTGCTTCTCTCTGGCTGTGTGCACAGGTCATCAAGCCAGTGAGAAACGTTCTTCAGCCTCGTTCTTAAGGGAGGCAGACTTCAATGACCGATACACCGCATGCTGGAGGAAAGAAATCACATAAAGCAATTACAAGGGAGAAGGAAGAAAAGTGGAAACATCTTCTCTCGTAATTCAGGGTTTTCCTCCCTTCTGAGTTTACCGGGAATCAAACAGGTGTGTGTTCAAAGTGTGCAAGTGTGTCTTCACCCGCTTTTAATCATCAGCTTCAAGAAAATTCAGATCTCTCAGAAAGGAAGAAAAGTAAACAGCTGAGCGCTGCGACTCATTTACACTTCAAATATACTTTGAATTGGTTATTCCTCAATTAATCAAAAAGCCGGTGTATCCCTAAAGTAGTATAAAGTGACACGCTGTGTGAAATCAATTTTTCTTTCCAAAATCATTAAATCCAGTAGCCTGTGACTACATCCCTGCTAATTCTGGTACCAACCCTTTCATCCTCCATTAACTCTGGCACGCCTAACAGGCTGTCAAGAATAATTTCCCAGGACGTAAATAATTCAGAAATTAAAAATTAATAAATAATAACAGAGAACTACTGGGAAATAGGCTGAGTCAATTAGTGCGCTCTGCATTCTGTCTCTTCGCAGCAGGGGGGGGCAGCCACGTTCGTTACTTGAATCTTCCCTTCGATTCTGAGGTCTGATTTACGGCTGTTCATTACTGGATCCAGTCAGACGCAATTACCTCCATCACTATCTCAGTTCCTAACTTCAAAGAAACCAACATTTTCTTGTCTGCTTTTTTTCTCCTTGCAGCAGGCTCAGCTTGACATCCCTGGAATTTCTTCCACGCAGACTAATTAATAAGTCTCCGACTTATCATATTCACTTCTCTTCTTTGATGTGCTACCTTAGTCAATCATCCCATTTAATTAGAATTTCAATGATAACTTTACTTATCTTGTGGCTAGATGTAAATTAAAATAACAGGATTTTAATTCTCTTTCGGATGGGGTTAGGACATTTTGGAAGACAAAGTTTCAACACAAACATGATATTATGTACTTTTTGCTTTTTGTGTGGGGGCAGGGAGCATTTCGCAAAATCATTTTCCTCTTGCTACCGAAGAGTATTACCGGGGAGCCAGCAATAATGGAAATGCAGTGGGTTTTTCTATAGCATCATTCACCAAGCTTTTCACAGGAAAACTGCAGTCGTGATTTGCATAAGTAATTGGAACAAGACCTGGGTCGTGGAATAAAACAAAAAGGCAATGTCTCTGTTTGAAAAAAAAAATGTCTCCAGAAAGTCAAGGCTTTGACACAATAGCCCTTTTAACTTTTTGCCCTTTTCTGTCAATTCAGGCTATTTCCCACTTTGACAAAGTCTATAGTGGTTTCTTTAGACTTTTCCAAAATGCTCCAAGGAAAAAGGTTGTCCCAAGAACACAGCAAACAGTAGTATAGTACAAGTTGTGAGACTGACGCATGAAGTTGTTTATAAGGTACAGCAGACAGCAGCATTTCATGTCTAAAAACAACAATAAGACCAATATTTACTGAGCGTACCTTGTGTGCCAGCCTGGGTCACACGCTCTGCCTCTGTTAATCCTCCCAGCATCCCCATAATCTAGGATTATTACCCCCATGTTACAGAGAAAGAGACAATCTCAGTGAGGTTAACTTGCTTTCTGAATGTCACAAGGGTAGCACATGAAGAGGAACAAATCAGAAGAGTTTATGAGAAAAATAGAGCTTTAAGCCTTTGAGCACAGCATTTAAACCTTCCCTGGTCTGGCTTCAGACTATCTGCCAAACTCACTCTTTATATTCTACCACATTAACTCACTGAAAATAAATCTCCAGGCCAGAGTTTAGTATACACCATGTTATACCTTATTCATAATATATGCCTTATTAATACATTTTTGATGGTTGCTTTAATGTTTACAGACATTGGCAGAAATTCCGTCGTTGTCGCTATAAATACTGAGCATGTTTGTATCTAAAATAGCAATAGTTATCTCAATCATCATGAATACATTATTTTTAAATAGCAAGTACAAACAGAAAATCACATCCTATAGATACATGGGAGGTTTTCGTTTTGTGTTGTTTACTTATTTATCTATCTTTGAGACAGAGTCTGTCTCTGCCATCCTGAGTAGAGTGCCATGGTGTCATCACAGCTCCCAGCAACCTCAAACTCTCAGGCTCAAGTGGTCCTCTTGCCTTAGCCTCCCAAGTGGCAGGACTACAGATGGGCACACCCCTGCCCAGCTAGTTTTTCTATTTGGGGTAGAGATGGGGGTCTCACTTTTGCTCAAGCCGGTCTCAAACTTTCAAGCTCAAGCGATCCACCACTTCAGCCTCCCAGAGTGCTAAGATCACAGGTGGGAGCCACCGGCCCCTACCTTTGTTTTTGTTTTTTTTTCATTTTCTCTTTTCTTTTCTTTCTTGTTTTTTCTTTTGTGAGACTGAATCTTAGTCTGCCACCTGGGTAGAGTGTGCAGCAGCATCATAGCTCACAGCAATTTCAAATTTGAGTGCCGTGGCATCATCATAGCTCATAGCAACTTCAAACTCTCGGGTTGAAACCATCCTCTTGCCTTAGCCTCCTAGGTAACTGAGAAGACAGACATCTACCATGACATCTGGCTAGTTTTTTTCTATTTTTACTAAAGACAGAGTCTTGCTCTTGCTTAGGCTGGTCTTGAACTCCTAAGTTCAAGCAATCTACCTGCTTCAGCTTCCCAGAGTGCTAGGATTACAGGCATGAGCCACTCACTGGGCCTGGACTGTTTTTGGCTTTTAGAGACAGGATCCTGCTCTAGTGACCAGGCTAGAATTCAGTGACCATAATCATAGCTCACTGTTACCTCAAATTCCTACATTCAAGCAATCCTCCTATCTCAGCCTCCCATGTAGATAGGACTATAGGCACTCACCACCATGCCTGGCTAAGGTTTTAAAGGGTTTATATTTTTCAAGGGGACTGGGTGCCATAGCTCAGTGGTTAAAGTGCTGGCCTGCACAGTAGGGGCACAAGTTCAAACCTCTCCTGGGCCTGCTTAACAAAAAATAAACAACAACAACAAAAAGAAAAAACAGGGTGGCACCTGTGGCTCAGTGAGTAGGGCGCCGGCTCCATATACCAAGGGTGACGGGTTTGAACCTGGCCCCAGCCCAATGGCAACAAAAAATACCTGGGCGTTGTGGCGAGCGCCTTGTAGTCCCAGCTACTGGGAGGCTGAGGTAAGAGAATGGCCTAAGCCGGAGAGTTTGAGGTTGCTGTGAGCTGTGACACTATGGCACTCTACCCAGGGTGACAACTTGAGACTCTGTCTCAAAAAAACAAACAAAACAAACCCAAAATGTTTTAAATGTTTATATTTTTCAAAGAGACAAGGATCCTCGCCTCAAATGATCCTCCCACCTCAGCCTCCCAAAGTGCTGAGATTACAAGCATGAGCCACAGTGCCTGGCCTATTTACACAAGTTTTAAAATAAGAAAATAAGCTCTTCTCACATTTTCTTAAACTATTTTTCTCTAGGAATAGTATGACTCAGAAATCATTAGTATGGCTTCAATGTAGTATGGCTAAAAAAATAAAAAGTAAAATATTTTGTTTGTTGCTTTCAAAAGTGTTACTAACTGTAGGAAATTAACAGGAATTTCACAAAATTATTCTTAATCTCTCAATTATTTCCCTTCTCTGCTCTCAGTAACAATGTCCAGTAAGACAACAGAGGTTATAGTGACCGACAGAAACGTATTGCATTACCAAGGCAAGACGCCACTGCATTTACGCCATTCAGATCTAACCTTTTGGGGATTTAATGCGGTTGTTCCTTAACAATAGAATTTGATTCATTTGCTACTTAAGACATGATTATTTAAATTAAAGTTAATTGGTTTCCTCGCTCCCCTTTAGGGCTTTAGGCTTAGAACATTTCTATTAGAAAAATCTAATTTGTCTCAAATTCCTATTTCTAAAATTTAAAATGGTTAAAATGCTCTGACAATTTAACTCTTCATAGCAAAAATTATCTCTAAATTATAGCTCAAGCAAAATAAATAAAGGTTCAGTGACACATTTAGCAGACTCAGCGGTAGTTAGGAAAGAACCAGAGCTGCAGGGTGGAAGGTGAGCCCAGACCTCTCTCAGGACCTCTCAGAAGGTGAGAAAAGCTCGGGGTTCCCCATATAAATTAAAAAGTGAAGACAAGCCAGAGCAAGATCATCAAAGTCATGGCGTGTAAAAGTTCCACTGGACACATTACTCTTTTAATACACACAATTCAATGAAAGTACCATATGCATGATGGCATTTCAGTCAACAATGGACCACCTACCCAACAGAGGTCTCATAGGATTTTAACGGAGCTGAAAAACCCCTGTTGCCTAATGACACTGAAGCCGCCGTAACCACCATAGCACAATGCATTGCTCCTGTGGTTACAGCGATGCTGGTGTCAACCCCTCCTGTGCTGCCAGTCATGTGGGAGAAGCGCAATACCGTAGTGTATAGTGTGTAATAGTTGGTAATAAATGACTATATTACTGGTTTATTTACTATACCCTACACAATCATCATTCTTTTAGAGTGTATTCTATCTACTTATTAAAAAAACAGTTAAATGAGGGCACCCCCTGTGGCTCAAAGGAGTAGGGCGCCGGCCCCATATGCTGGAGGTAGTGGGTTCAAATCCAACCCTGGCCAAAAACTGCAGAAAAAAAAAAAAAAGAAAAAGAATGTAAAAAACAGTTCAATGTAAAACACCTTCAGGCAGGTGCTGTAGGATGTATTCCAGAAGGCGTGGTTATCATAGGAGATGACCCCCTCATGTGTGTTCTCACCTCTGAAGACCTTCCAGTCAGACCAGATGTGGAGGTGAAAGACAGAGATATTGATGGCCCTAATGTGTGTGTTTGTGTGTTAGTTTTTAACAAAGAGATATACAAAGTAAAAAAAAAAAAAATTAAAAATTAAAAAGCTTACAGCGCAAAGATATACAGAAAGAAAATACTGTATTTTGCACATCTGTACAATACGTTTGTGTCTTAAGCTAAGTGTTATTTTTAAAGAGTCAAACTTCTTAAAAATTTAAAAGTTTAGGCTTGGCGCCTGTGGCTCAACGGGATAAGGTGCCAGCCACATACACCTGAGCTGGCGGGTTCGAATCCAGCCCGGAGCTGCCAAACAACAATGACAACTGCAACCAAAAAATGGCCGGGCGTTGTGGCGGATGCCTGTAGTCCCAGCTACTTGGGAGGTGGAGGCAGGAGAATCGCTTGAGCCCAGGAATTGGAGGTTGCTGTGAATTGTGATGCCACGGCACTCTTTCCAGGGTGATAGCTTGAGGCTCTGTCTTGGGGAAAAAAAAAAAAATTTAAGTTTATAAAGTGAAAAAGTTATAATATGCTGAATTTAATTTATTAAAGAAAGAAACATTTCTTATAAATTTAGTGTTGCCTAAGTGTACATTATTTATAAAGTAGTGTACACTAATGTCCTAGGAGTCACATTTACTCACCACTTACTCTCAGACTCACCCAGAGCAACTTCCGATCCTGCCAGCCCCATTCACAGTGAGTGCTCCAAATAGGACCACTTATTATGTTTTACGCTGTATTTTTGCTGCACTTTTTCTATATTTAGACCCACGAATACTTACTATGTGTTCAAATTGCCTACAGTATTCAACGTAGCAAACTACACTATACAGGCTACACGATAGAGCCTGTGTGATACCTGTTAGGCTAAAGTAAACCTTCCAGGTTTGTGTGAGCAACCTACACTTGATGGTGCTCACACAACAACAAAATCACCTAACAACGCATTTCTCAGAAAAATACCCTAATCACTAAGTTACACATGACTGTAATTGGGCTATTCACAAATAAACACGGGATTAATAAAATTCATTAATGCCTGATGAACTACAGACTATGATGCCCAGTAATGGGACAAAGCGCAAAAGTTCAATTACGAAAATCTCTCAATCTCTTTACTGTATGTCAATGACTATAAGTACAATCTCATCTAGAAATAATTTTAATGTGTTTTATTTGAAGCTCTTCTTGAATAGAAATCCAATTGCTCTCTCACCATCCATTGACCATTTCCAATCTCTACTCGTTCATTCCTTTGAAAAATATTAATATTTTTGAGTGCCTATTATGTGTCAAGCACTGCTCTGGGAATTGAAAATTACATCAGCAGAACAAAGGATGAAACTCACTAGCCTTACAGAGTATACTTCTAGTGGAGACAGACAACATACAGTAAACATAATAAATAAACATATATTATGTTAGAAAGTGATAAATGTAGGGAAAAAATGGAACCCAGTAGGGGGAGCGAGAAGTGCCAACAGCAACAAAATGCAATTTAGATGAGATAATTTGGATAAACTTCACTGCAAAAGTGATGTTGAACAAAGACATAAAGGAAATTATGCGGGCAGCGCCTGTGGCTCAGTGAGTAGGGCACAGGCCCCATATACTGAGGGTGGCAAATTCGAACCCAGCCCCAGCCAAATTGCAACAAAAAAAATAGCCGGGCGCTGTGGCGGGTGCCTGTAGTCCCAGCTACTTGGGAGGCTGAGGCAAGAGATTCGCTTAAACCGAAGAGCTGGAGGTTGCTGTGAGCTGTGATGCCACAGCACTCTACCGAGGGTGACAAAGTGAGACTCTGCCTCTAAAAAAAAAAAAGGAAATTATGCTAGAACCTAAAGAGACAAACAAAAGAAAGAAGATAAAGAAAAAGAGAAGAAAAAAGACAAAGGACATGAGAATAAGCCAGGCAGACACCAGGAGGGATTGGAATTTCAGGCAGAGGAGTAGCCAATGAAACAAAAACACCATGATGCCTTTGTACAAATTAGAAAAGGTGTCCCATCACTACCCCCAAATATCATTCATTATTGACATTGTTAATCTAAAGAGAAACATTTAATTATCATTGTAATAGATAATGAGAATAAAATTCAAAAATTCAGTATCCATTCATAACATGGTAAAAAACATTAAAAAATAGTAATCATTGGCTATTTTCTTGCCCATGACACAGTGGGAAAACACTGGATGCTCTTCTGCTAAAATCAGGAACAAGGCAAAAATGCCTATTATCTACACTCATTTTTTAATTTAAGATTGTGTTTGAGGTATCAGCCAATGGGATTGGACAAAAGGCATAAGAATTAGAAAAGAAGGGGTAATATATCTGGATAATATATTGGAAAATGCCCCCAAATTAATAAAAAATGAATATTACTAATAAGAGAAATCAATAAAGAAATAGGACATGCGAGCGGTGCCTGTGGCTCATCGAGTAGGGTGCTGGCCCCATATACCGAAGGTGGTGGGTTCAAACCTGGCCGCAGCCGAACTGCAACACAGAAAACTAGCCGGGCATTGTGGCGGGCCCCTGTAGTCCCAGCTACTCAGGAGACTGAGGCAGGAGAATCGCCTAAACTCAGGAGTTGGAGGTTGTTGTGAGCTGTGTGACGCCACGGCACTCTACCGAGGGCAATAACATGAGACTCTGTCTCTAAAAAAAAAAAAAAAGAAAGAAAGAAAGAAAAGAAATAGGACATGAATGAATAAACACAATCCATAGCCTTCAATTAAAAAAAAAAAAACAGTTAAATGGAAAAAAGTCATTTATATTAGCAACCAGATAAAATACATAGAAATAATAAGAAATGTATGAAGCCTATATGAGTAAGACTTTAAGAACAGACATAACAAACATAAAGTCCATATTAATTAAAACAAAGCATCATGAAAAAGAAAAAGGAAAAAGAAATATTTCATGTTATTGAATAGGATGACTTAACATCATAAAGACTTTTAAGTCTCTCCAAGTTGGCTCAGTGCCTGTGGCTCAATGGGCTAAGGCGCCAGCCACGTACACCTGAGCTCAAGGGTTCGAACCCAGCCTGGACCCGCCAAACAACAATGGTGGCTGCAACCAAATAATGGCCGGGCATTGTGGCGGGCACCTATAGTCCCAGCTACTTGGGAGGCAGAGGCAAGAGACTCACTTGAGCCCAGGAATTGGAGGTTGCTGTGAGCTGTGATGCCACAGCACTCTACCCAGGGTGACAGCTTGAGGCTCTGTCTCAAAAAAAAAAGAAGTCTCTCCAAGTTAATACATAAAAATTAATGCAAAAAAATTTCGACTAGTGTTTGTCTGGAGTTAAACAAGTTGATTCTAAAATTGTATGTAATAATCAGTAAGAATTGTCAATAATACCCTGAAAAAGAAGAACAATGCAGGGAGGAGCCAGTCTTACCAGATGTTAAATCATGTTACAAGGCATCTGCACTTAAAATAGTGTGGTCTTAGAAAATGAGGAGATATCAAAGGCTTAAAATTATTTTTAATTTTTCATATGCAATGTTTTGAAAACAATCACAAATAACCAGGAATATAAGGAAACAAGACAGCAAATCCAACAGAAATGTTAGACTGTGGAAAGAGACCCTCAGGAATTCAGATAATGAAGTTATTCATCACAAAACATTTAAATAATTTTGCAACCATTCAAAGAAATAAGATTGAAAATTTTTATCTAGAAAGGAAAGAGAAACAAATGGAAATTTTAGAATTGAAAAATAAAGTAACTAAGACTTGGCGCCCATAGCTCAGTGAGTAGGGTGGGTTTGAACCTGGCCCGGACCTGCTAAATAACAATGGCAACTGCAACCAAAAGAAGCCGGGCGTTGTGGCAGGTGCCTCTAGTCTCAGCTACTTGGGAGGCTGAGGCAAGAGAATCGCTTAAGCCCAAGAGTTTGAGGTTTCTGTGAGGTATGACGCCATGGCACTCTACTGAGGGTGACACAGTGACATTCTGTCTAAAAAAAAAAAAAAGTAATAAAAATAAAAATAAATAAACTAAAATGACAAACACGGTGGATGGGTTTAACTGCACATTTGACATAGATGAAGAGCGAATGAACTGGAAGACAGGTCAAAAGAAAACAGAAGGAAGTAGGTGAAAACAAAAAGGAATAGACATCAGAGAAAGAGTAAGAAACTGTGATGGTTTTAAAATATCATCAGAACATTACTGACACACTATATCAAGACTAAGACAATGAGGATACTGCCTTTGAATATGGGTGGACTTGTGACAGCCTTGACCATTAGAGTAAGATGGAAGGAATGCTATGTTACTTTCAAGAACAGGTTGTAAAAGCCCATGCAGCTTCTGATGGTTCTCTTAGAATGCTTGCTTTCTAGATGCCCTCTCTTAAGAATCTCCTTCTCAGAACAAAACTGCCATTCGTGAGAATTCTAAGCCTTACAACGGGCTATGTATAGACAGTTCTAGGTGAGCCGAGTTTTCAAAGCATCACTACCCAGGCATTAAACAAAAGCATTCCCTGTGGTAGTTCATTTTATGTGCCAACTTGACTGGGCTAAAGAATGCCCAGATATCTAGTAACACATTATTTCTGGGTGTGTCTGTGCTTCTAAAAGAGATCAGTATTTGAATCAGTATGCTAAGTAAAGAAGATCTCCTTCACCAGTATACGTGGGCATCATCCAGTACTTGGAGGCTGAACAGAAAAAAAAAAAAAGTGAAGGAAAAGTGAGTTTGCTGTCTGTGTCATCAGGGTCATCCATCCTTTCCTGCCCTTGGACATCAGTGTTTCTGGTTCTTGGGACTTCAGACTTAGACTGGGTCTTACACAGCTGGCTTAAGTTGTGGTTCCACAGCTTATACATGACAGATCTTGGGTACTCTGGGCTTTCCTTATCATGAGCCAGTTCTTATAATAGAAAATAAGTAGCAAATAAATACATATCCCAAATGTCCATTGATGAATGATGGTTAAACAAAATGTAGTATGTATACACTATAGAATATTAGTTATCCTTTTTAAAAGGAATGAAATTTTGGCTCATGCTCATGGATAAACCCTAAAACATGATGCTAAGTGAAAGTAAGCCAGTCACAAAAAAGACAAACACTGTGTGACTTCACTTCTATGAAATACCTATAGAAGTCAAATTTATAGTGACGGAAAGTAGAATGGTGGTTGAAGGAGGTGGGAATAAAGGGAGATGGAGAGATATTACTTAACAGCTATAGAGTTTGTTTTGCGAGATGAAAAAAAGTTCTGGACAGGAATTGTGGTGATGGTTGCACAACAATGTGAATGTACTTAGCACCACTGACCTGGACACTTAAAAAATGGCTAAGGTGGCAAATTTGAAAACTTTTTTAAAGCAAAACAAAATCAAAAACAAGTGAACTGGCTTCCAGATTCCTACAGAATAATGCTAACCACCTAAATTCAAATCTTTCCAACCATCCTAAAAACAAAACTAAGGAGGACAAATGAAAACATCTATGGTCATAGCATAAGTAGGAGACAGAGAAAATCGTAAAATTTCATTTTATAAATGAGCAGGTAAATATTCATCCTGAGCCAGCAGACTCACCGAGGGAGCCATGCTATAGAAGAGAAGCCAGGGTATCACAGAAAGTCTAGAAGGCAGCAGGGCCTGGCACCAGTGGAAGAAGGATCAAGAAATGAGAGACCCACCTAGAGTGGAGACTATATCTGGTGAATGAGATGAACTAGGGAGTCTAAAAAAGGAACTTGAAAGCATTCGAGACTAGAAATGGCAACTAGGGAAGGCACGGCTTCTGGAGGAAAGGTGACTCGAAGGGAAGGTACCCTTTGAGGGCATGACGTGAAAGAAGGAAATAAGCAGTGAAAATTAACAGTCTTCAAAAATGAAGGAGAACCGCAACATCGGAAGTCATGCTTCACCCCTCCCCCCCAAAGGGCCTTCTCTTGGGAGGAACAGATAGTTCCACGAACCAAAGAGGGCACTCTTGAGCCTGGTAAACTGCCCAAACTCCTGTGTTATTTGCAATTTCTAAAACTGGAAAATAAAAGATTTCAAAATTAAATGAGAGACTTATATTACTGGAATATATCTAGTGATAGATAGGGAAGGAGAAAATGACAGATATTATAAAAGAAACTTAAAAATGAAAATCAATACAATAAAACCTTTGTAAATAGACACCAAGGGACAGTAACAAACTGGTCAAAAGCTGCAAGGCATGGAAGCTCAAGCCTGTAGTCCTAGCATTCTGGGAGGCCAAGGCAGGTGGATTGCCTGAGCTCAGGAGTTCAAGACCAGCTGAGCAAGAGCAAGACCCCATCTCTAAAAATAGCCTGTGGTGTGGCAGGTGCCTGTAGTCCCACCTACTTAGGAGGCTAAGGCAAGAGGATTGCTTGAGCCTAAGAGTTTGAGGTTACTGTGAGCTATGACACCACGGCATTCTACCGAGGGTAGCAAAGTGAGACTCTGTCTCTAAAAAAAAAAAAATACTGTGAATCAGAAAAATAACCCAGAACAGAGTTGGACAAAGAACAAAAAGGTCAAGTTTGTCAAATCAGGAGACATTGAAGAAAAAAAATTGTGTGTGTGTGGGAAGAACTAAATTCTAAGAGGTCCAAAGGGAAAGCTACTTTATTTAAAATATAGTAACTGATATTGGGGGAAGCCTTTAAAACAGCCAAGAAAATCAAAGTCAAGAAAGCAGGAAGGAGGATCAAAGAGGAAGTGGTGGACGCCCAGGCCGAGATGCACCGTGTCCTGCAGTCCCTGCAGAAGACACTAAGGGAACAGACGTACTAGTCACAACTGTAGGACAAGAAAACGCTCTAGAAATAAATCTTGGGTCTACACTCTAAAGGGTCTGCCATGAGCCCAGGAAAATTTATATGGAATGGCCAACTCTGAAGCACAGCTTAGAAAATCAATTATATCTGAAAGAAAAAAATCCTTTGGGTATCAGGCATAAAGGACCTCAGAGAAGTCCCAGGCGTGCAGGTAACTACTGGAACAAAAACGACTAAATGATGAAATTAATTTATGAAGGTCGGAGTTTTGTTACTATGATTATTTTGTTTTTAAGCACTTCTTTGCTTTCGAGAAGAAGCTGCTCCGACATCTTCATGGGTCCATGTCTCTAGGTTTACCGGCCCGGTGCTGGAATCAGATCCTTTAGTCATCTTGGAAGCGAGCTGTTGCTCAGCGGGACACGCGGTGCTAGCGCAGACGGGACGCCCGCGGGCCTCGAACCGCTTCTGCACGTGCGGAGGATTGTGCTAATCCACGCGTGGTGAAAGGAACCGCTGAGAAAGACTTCACAAACGGTGATGCAGGAGATGAGCGTTCCTACTGACTCAGCGCTTCCCCCGGGGACCACTGGAGGGCCCCCATCTGGGGACACCGCAGAGAGGACTCGGGCTTCCTCTTCCCCGTAGTGCGCTCTTCGCCAGTGCTGCCACGGCAGGTTCTCTGCTACTCGGGGGGCCACAGAGGGACCCCTGCTCCAACCTCTGCGCTCCCCGACAACCACACAGGGTCGCGGTGTGATCCCATCGACTTTCACAGCTTAGTGCCTGGGGCAGAGGAATGGAAGGTGCAGACTGTATTTCAGATCTTTATCTTCGAGTTTAGCAGCTAAACCAGATAAATTTCTCCCAGGTGTTACGTAATTCTAAAAATCACTTTCTCTGTGCCATTTAAAAAAATTATTTCAATGTTAAACACCATGAGAACATCTATTCCTTTCATATGCTCTGTAGACAGCTAACCCCTCTCTTACCCAAATGCCTGCTTTTCTCTGGTTACCCACTATCAATATTTCAGTGTGTATCCTTCCAGTCCTTTCCCTCTATATATGTAACTGTATACACAAAATAGTTTTAACAATGAGGGGGCGCGGTTTGCTGGGGATCCAGTCCTTAGGTGTTCTGTTTACTTCACAATATGTCTTGGACGTCCTTTCTGCCAGGACATACAGACCTAATCTATATATATAGTAATGGCTGTGTTATATTCAAGTATAAATGTACTAGCTTTATGTTTCATTATCATACATAAAGCTTCAGTTAACATTCTTGTACGTATATAGGCTGGGGCGGTGGCTCACGGCGGTAATCCCAGTACTTGAGAGGCGGAGGTGGGTGGATTGCTTGAGCTCAGAAGTTAAAGACCAGCCTGAGCAAGAGGGAGACCCCGTCTCTAAAAAATAGCCAGGCGTTGTTGTGGGCGCCTGTAGTCCCAGCTACTGGGGAGGCTGAGGCAAGAGAATCGCTTAAGACCAAGAGTTTGAGGTTGTGTGAGCTGGGATGCCATAGAATTCCACCAAGGGTGACAAAGTGAGACTCTGTCTCAAAAAAAAAAAAAAAATCCTTGTACACATACACAAATGTGTTTAGGACAGATGCTTATGAGCAGGTTTGTGGGCTTAAACAATACACATTTAATTTTTTGCAGGGAGTTATGAATTATACAAGAGGTCCTAAGGGTTCCTGAAGCCATAAGGGTCCTCTTTGGTTATCTATGTACTTTAAAAGGCAATTCCACCAGAATGTGAGGCCAGGAAGTCTGAGACCTTGATGCCTTACTCCTGAAGATACTTTCCAGGCCCGAAACATGCTCACCACCTAAGGGCTCACTGGATGAACACACGTAGGGCAGTCGGGGAGATATTCCTCAGCCAAAATGCAAAATTTCCATGGGTTTTAGAAAGACCTCAAACATCAAAGACATTTCTCTTCCAGAGACTTTTGGGTTATATGGGATTACTCTGGGCTCCTGGATTTCCTTCCCATCTCCTTCCTCCCTGTTCCCTAAGCTGCCACTTGAGCACCTGCAGATAGCCATGAACTTGACAGGTCCCTTCAAGACTCACATCAATTGTTAGTTGCAAGAGAGTTTAGAGAACCTGAAATTCAGAATTACTTCTTAACAGGAGTGATCAGAGGTAAGATTTCACTGTACAAAGAGTGAGACAAATCATCTGAAGCCAAGGTGAATCAGATGGTTTTCTAAAGAATGAATATTGAACTATAGAAGGAATTCACCTCAGTGAAACCTTCTCCAGCCTACCTTGAAAGGCATGTTAGGTCTAGGCTAGAATGGAAAAATAAGTCCTGGAAATTTTCCAGACTGCAAGCTTTAATAAATAAATAAGTCCAGTTCACCCCTCAAGACAAATGAAAAAGTACTAATTAATTTCTTGCTTCTAGTTCATTTCCAGTTTCTTGCTTGGCTAACTCGTGGGCCTGGGAAAAGAACTGATTGCCCCCAAATTGACCTTTAAACCAGATGTATGAGTTCTAAGACAAAGATATACAGAGGAAAAGTACTGAAACTCAGATGTATAAGGGAAAATATTAATCCAAAGATGTATGAGACAATATTAAAGCTGTATGACGTATGGCTAACTGCAAAATTCTGCTTCTGTACAATGCTTGCCTGCTGGTGTTGTACACCTGAATACACCTGGACGGCCTGTGTGCCATCCAGGATGCAGACCGAGCCTTAAAAACCTGAGTCCTTAAGCACTCAGGGCTGTTCTCAGAAACCCCAGTTGGGACACTGAGGCAGTCATTGGCTAGCTCTTCAATAAAAAGGCTCTGCTGTAAATTTGGTTTGTTTGGCAGTGTGGTCTTTGTGGAACTCCTGGGCACAACAGGGATAACAAAAAGACCCAGTCAGGGTAGCATCTGTGGTTCAGTGGGTATGGCACCGGCCCCATATACAGAGGGTGGTGGGTTCGAACCCGCCCTGGCCAAATTGCAACCAAAAATAGCTGGGCGTTGTGGCAGGTGCCTGTAGTCCCAGCTACTTGGGAGGCTGAGTGCCACACAAACAAATCTCCTAAGCCCAGGAGTTGGAGGTTGCTGTGACCTGTGACACCACCGCAGCACTCTACCAAGG
>CAUYON010093248.1:0-29816 GCA_963573935.1 Arctocebus calabarensis
ATATACAATCTGAAATATTTTCATCCAACTGTTTTACATACCCTTCATGGGATTTTCTCATTTATTGTGTGAAAACATTTGTGTTCTGCATTTAGTAGGTTTCACCTGTCCCTTCTAAGATGCACCATAAGTGTGATCCCACCATTTACCCTCTCTCCACCCACCCTCCCCCTCCCCTTCCAGCTTACCCCTTTCCCCATCTTCTTGTGCTATAATTGGGTTATAGCCTTCACATGAAAGCTATAAATTAGCTTCATAGTAGGGCTGTATATATTGGATACTTTTTCTTCCTTTCTTGAGATACTTTGCTAAGAAGAATGTGTTCCAGCTCAATCCATGTAAATATGAAAGAGGTAAAGTCACCATCTTTCTTTAAGGCTGCATAATATTCCATGGTATACATGTACCACAATTTATTAATCCATTCATGGATCAATGGGCACTTGGGCTTCTTCCATGACTTAGCAATTATGAGTTTGGCTGCAATTTTTTTTTTTTGCTTGACAGAGAAGGCATCAGGTTTCCCATCTTCCCACCCCAACCTGACTCTCTGAGTCAGAGTAAAGGGTACAATAACTACAAAGAAGAAAGGGGACCCAGGACTCCAGGGGTGGCCAGCAATACAGTAGGGGGTGGCCCACCACGAATAGAAGCCCACAGTCAAGAACTGAGGCAAAGCAGAGGCCAGGCAGTTAACACAACATGCCCAATGTACTTGAAGGATTCTGAAAGTACTTGAAAGGGAAAGCAGAACACAGCTAGAAACAGACTTGTTTTTACCTTTCATCCCTCTGAACCAATCTTCACCAAAATAAAGAAAAAGAGGAAAAAAAGAATTTTCATGAAGAAAGGCAGAACTACTTTACATTTAGATTATTATTCTCTTTCCAATAAGTTCAAAGCAAGCTAGAACCTCACTCATTAAGTCTAATTGGGAGGAAGATCAATCTAAGTTCATCTAAGGCTCATTGCTAGAATACTTACAAAGAAATGTAGTTGTATTATTTTTAAGGAGATATAAAAGCTCAAAGATTTTCTTTTGGAAAATTTATTCTCTTGGGTGCTCTCAACATACCCTGTATAACTGTCTTTAGCTTTAATTTACAGAATTCTCAAAAGAAAAGGTCTCCAAAGTAAAGGCTGTTACCAACCCAGTTTCCAGTGATCTACATTACATAAAGCAGAACCTGAATGAGCATAACAGGCTTGACAATGGTAAAACCACATCTTTTCTAACAGTCATCATCAAATTACTCCATAAAATGTTTGAAGTTTATTACAAAGAGGATCTCAACATGAGTTATTAGAGGATAGGCTTTTCATAATCCAGGATCACAGGGTGGAATTTCCTTTCGTAGCCCTCTACTACTGGTTAAATGGATCTTGGATCCCTAAACTACCTCACCCCATTCCTGTTGTACATCTAATTCTGCTGATGAGATGGCAGAACATTTTCCCCTTTATCAGTTATGTTATAGTCGCTTTTGATCAGAGGCTCTCACTTCTGGTGCATTATTCCTGCTTCACCTCCACAAATCACTGGACACATAGGTAAATTAAGCATACTTACATGAATTATAGAATTCCTAGCATATAGAATTCACTATAGGTGATGGATGGGTTACATAAATCTTAATATTGGTACTATTGGTTTTTTTCTAGGTTATTTAAGAGTGATATTCTTAAAGGGGAGTTCATCTAAATTTCTAGGTCACCTGCTCATTAATCATTGAATAAATATAATCTAGGTAAAGAGTGAATTATATCTGAAGCACCATCAATTGATCCAATTTTGGAATGAATGAAATTATAACCTCCTAAAGTTTAGTTGACTTTAAGCTCCATAGAGCTGTGGCATACCTTAGGTACACAGGGTGAATTTTTTTTTTTTCTGAGACAGAATCTTAACTATGTCACTCTCAGTAGAGTGCCATGGCATTCTAGCTCACAGCAACCTCAAACTCCTGGGCTTAAAGGATTTTCTTGCCTCATCCTCCCAAGTAGCTGGGACTACAGGTGCCCCCCATAATGCCTGGCTATTTTTTTGTTGCAGTTGCTTTTGTTGGACCTGCTTTTAAAGGGATGGCTCTGATTAATCCTATCTTCAGCTGAAACAATCTCTTGACTTCCACCCAGAGAATTCCATTGAGCCATTGTTGTTTAGCAGGCCCAGGCCGGTTTTGAACCCACCTGCCTTGGTGTGTGTGGCCAGTGCCCTAACCACTGAGCTACAGGTACCAAGTCTAAATTTTTTTCCATAGCAATAGTAGTTACAAAAATAAAATTACCTACTTGGTTAGTAATCCCATTTTATAACATAGTGACACCTAGCTAAATTCTAATTAAGCAAAGCAGTCAACTGGCTCTCTTGTGCATGTGACCTGGTTAACTATTCTTATTCACAAAACCAGAGATGACACAGATAGGAATCTTACTATTAATTAAGCATACACCTTAAGATTACACCACAGCCACCATTTAGACATGTCCAAAATGGTAATTATTCTGAGCCCGCTAATTATAGCTCAACAAACTAAATTATCTACCACTGTGAAGGGTCTCGGAATGTTGAAAGCCAACTCAGTTTATGGTTTCCATTTTTCTCTGCCTAGCTGTCCTCATCTGTAAAACAAAGCTAATAATAGTACCTCCTTTATAGGGTTGTGAGGATTGAGGATTAAAATACATAAGGCATTGAGGCAGCGCCTGGCACACAGTGGTGTCTGCGGTTATCATGGTGTTCCTAGGAAAACGTCTAATTCTCTACAATGAAGAAGATCCCATTGGATCCAGGGAGCAGTCCCACTTGCTTTCTCAGTCATAATTGACATTGGGGTTGGTGTTTTAGATCACAGGCCTCCCCCAGATTTACTTGAAGCACATTTTCCTCTGACAACTATACTACTGATTGAGTCTGTAAAGTTTTAAAGCAGTAGTTCCTCACATTTTGGCATCCAGGAACACTTTGAGAATCTGATGAAACTCCAGACTCGCCCAAGAAAAACGTGTGTGTAAAAGTTTGCATTCTATTTCAGTGGGCTCAAAATCCCTCTCCAAAGTCATTAATGGACCTCAGATTAATAATTAGTGTTTGTAGTATAGCTAGTAAAAAAAAAAAAAAAAACACAGTATGGAGTTTCCTTAGAAACCTCAGAATAGAGCTAACATATGATCCAGTAAGTTCACTTCTGTGTTTGTACATAAAGGAATTTAAATTGCTATACCAAGAGCTATCTGCACTTCCAAGTTCATTGAGGCATCATTCCTATTAGCCAAGATATAGAAACAAAATTAGTGTTCATTGATAGATGAATGAATAAAGAAAATGTGGTGTGTATATACAATAGAATACTATTCAGCCTTAAAGAGGAAAGAAATCTGGTCATTCGCAGCAACAAGGGTAACCACAAGGTCATTGCTATGTTAAGTGAAATAAGATACAGAAAGACAATACCAAATAATTGTAACTGGGGAAAGGCCTGGAAAAGGATAAAAATCCTTTCTCTCTCTATGACCCTCCCCCATCCCCCCCATTAGGAATAAAAATCTACATCCCTGCCTCAGGCTAGTGGTCAGGAGGGGTAGGGGAGTGTCCTTTGTTCTTCATACTATAGAAAATGGCTCAATGGAATTCTCTGGGTGGAAGTCAAGAGATTGTTTCAGCTGAAGATAGGATTAATCAGAGCCATCCCTTTAAAAGCTCTGTATTTCTGCTCAGAAGCAAGACATTGGTACTTTAATACGGGAGTCTGACAACCTCCTCGTTTGCTGGCAAATTAATAAACTTTTCTTTCCTTCTTAAACCACTTGTCCCGATTCTCCTGATACAGCCTCAAGGACAAGTGCTGAACTTTCAGGAACAGTATTTCACATGGAATCTAAAAATGTTGAACTCATAAAGCAGAGAGTCGAATGGTAGCTGCAGGAAGTGACAGAAAATGGGGAGATGTTGGTCAAAGGGTACAAACTTTCACTGAGGCAGGAGACATAAACTCCTGGAGATATTCCATACAGCATTATAATTATAATTAAGAATAATGTACTATATACTAGAGAGTAGATGTTAAGTGTTCTTACCACAAAAAATGTCAAGTGTGTGAAGTGATGGATATATTAACAAGCTTTATTTAATCATTCTGCAATGTACACATATTAAAACATCACATTGTACACCATAAATATATACAGTTTTGTTAATTAAATTAAAAGGACCAATGTTTGAAAGCTTGGCTTGGAAGATAACCATATTTGGATCTTGTTCTTTTAACAACGTCTAAAGTAAGATGAGAGATAAAAATGCCTATTTGCACACTATAAGGGAAGTTACTATTAGTGAGCTAAGTACTTTCCATAAAAGGTTTTGATGATGAAGAAGGAGGATGAGGAGAACAAAAAGATAAGAAAGAGGTATCCAAAGTGGATAAAAGTAGGTAAACCAAAGGTGTCCTTTTACCTCTAAGCCAGTGGAGTATGTATATAGTAGTGCTTGGCTACTGTGAAGTACTGTCTCACTATTATTAGCAACTCTGGAGGCAGTTTGAGTAACTGATCATATCTATAGCATCTTTTAAACCTCAAGCAGGTAAAATATTATCACTTGGGCTCTTCATGCCTGTTCAACCATTCAAGCAGAAAAGAAATGCTAATTATGGGAATTGAGCTGTGAATTCTGAGTGACCCTAGGGACGAAATGCTTATCTGGAGGTCTTATGTTGCTGAAAATTTATTAGAGTTTTGAGAATGCGTTAACTGATTTTCATCTTAAGTGCTCTACTTGGCGAAGTATTAAAAGCTTCTGATAAGGAATAATTTCAAAAAGGTAACGGCATTGGCCAAAAGATCCTCCCGGAGGGTGAGTCAGGGGCACCATGAGGAGAAAAGCCCTATGAGTGAGATGTGATGGGCTTAGTACAACCAACAACTGCCACTTTGGCCAGGACTCACCACAACCCTACGCATTTCTGCTTCCAACAGTGACCAATACCACAGGCTGAAGAGAGAGAATAAAAATACTTACAACAAAGATTGTAGAATGAAGCCAAGCACCCAGCTATATTTCTGTCCCATCACGGTGTCAGATTGCATCTCTGCCTCTCAGCCAAACATCCTCCCAGAGCCTACAAGCGCCGACACAGCTTCGCCCCTACCCACCTCTCCTCCCTCGTCTCCTCTGCCCTTCTCTACTCCCTCACTGTGCCCTGATCCCCAAGGTCAACCATCTGTTCCCGAACCATCCCAATCTCATCCCAGGTTCAGGGTCTGTGTCTGTGGTCCCTTCTGCCAGGAACATTCCTTCTCTAGATATTTCCACAACTGATTCTTATTTTTAGACATTAGCTCTGATAGCAACTGTCCCCTGTCTCGTCACTTTCCTCTATAACATCCTATTTATTTTATTTACCACTCTCCGAAAATAACCTGTTGATTTATTGTCTTGATCCTTATCTGTCTTCCCCATTAGAAAGTGGGGGAAATGGCTTCATGAAGCAGGAACTCTATGCCTTGACCACTGCCATCACCCCCAGGCCTAGCACAGAGGAAGCACTAAAGACATCTTTGTTAAATAAAGGGATGAATGATCATCATCTCAGCTACGATTTTTTTTTTATCATTGACTCTGTGCCAGGCACAGCACCCTAGGTTTGTATGAATACTATCTCAATGAATTTACACAGTCAGTCATACTCTAAGTCAGGAGCCAGCACATTTTTTTCCATAAAGGGCCAGATCATAAATCTTTTAGTCTTTGTAAAATATATGATCTCTTTCACAAGTACTCACTCCTATTGTAGTAGGAAAGCGGCTGCAGACATATAAGCTAGTTGATGTGACTGTGCACCAGTAAAACATTATTTACCAAACAGGTGGTAGGCAGGATTTGTCCCCAGGGTTATAGTTTTCCAAGTCCTTTAAGTTATCATTCTATATGTGGTACACTGGAGCAGCTTAAAGGGTAGGGCATAAAAGAAAAGCATTAAAATGTGTGCTTTGAGCATAAAGACCCCTTTTCAAATAAGGACGGCAGCAGGTAGAGAAATGTTTGAGTTTAAAAAGGCTCAATAAGAGATCAAGTTTTGATAGGCTTTACATCTCTACTGATTCAAACTTTTGACTGAATTATAGCCATCGCTGACCTAACAATAGGGTTTAATTCAAATAATTTATTCCATTTTAAGCCAGGTTCTATTCACATTGCAATCACACATGATTTCACATGCCAATTCCCTAACCAACCTACATAAATTTCATCCTAAGTAGGTCCAAAATAGTCAATATTGAAGGAAAATGTACTGTATCACTCTATTAAATCCCTTCCTCTTTCAACCACTGAGCCTGAATGCTTCAGTCTTTCTCTCTCAAGCAAATTGGTGAGTTATTGGCCAGAGGTGAAAGTCGAGACAGGAATCACAGGTCTAAGCCAGCTCGGAGAAATCTTTGCAGACCATTATTTGTGCTCAGTTGTTTAGTGATTCAGAGTGGCTCTTGAGACTGAATATCAGCACGAAAGCAAACTATCAACTCACCATTCCCTTGGGTCTAGACTGGGAGGCAAAGGGACAAAGGAGGTAGTTCCAGTAATGGGTGGCTGTGCGTTAGCAGCAACAGTGTGGGCTGGAGTATGGAGGTGGGGCCTGCCCTCAGCACTCTGAAAGAGACACTGAACTTCCTCTGTGTGTATGAGAGAGAGAAAGAGACAGAGAACACTCAGTCTCTTCCTACTCCACATTGCTAAGATAGAAAATTGAAACACTTCTCTGGGTTAGCTCTAGGTAATTAGAAACATATTAGACAAAATATTCATTTCCCTCTTATCTGAAGAAAGAGTCCTTTAAGAAATAGCCTTTAAAAGAAAGATTCCCTCTGCAAAAAAAGTATCGAGTCCTTTTTTAAATTTTTTTATTTGTGAAACAGAGTCTGCACGCTAGGCTAGAGTACAGTGGCATCATCACAGCTCACTGCAACCTCAAACTCCTGGGCTTAAGGGATCCTCCTTCCTTAGCCTCCCTTGTGGCGGGGCCTACAGTTGTATGCCACTGTGGTCAGCTAATTTTTCTATTTTGGTAGAGATGGTCTCATTCTTGTTGAGGCTGGTCTAGAACTCCTGACCTCAAAAGATCCTCCTGCCTTGGCCTCCCAGAATGCCAAGATTACAGAATAAGCTACCATTCCAGACTCTTGTAAATTTTATTTTCTTCTATTTTTTTGCACTTTTCCTAACATGGGCTAAAATGTGTGAGCAGGAAAGCAGCCCCCAATGTGGTGGTGCCAGCATCTGCAGGGAACTCATGCCTCAGCTCCACCATTCCCAGCGCCGAGGGCCTAGTTCCGCCCCCTCACTCTTCACCTTTTGAAGCCTATTTTCTGATCAGTAACTGAATGAATCAACCTCAAGCCTTTTCATCAACCCAAACTTACACTTCTCACTGTCTGTTTAATATCTATTATGTTTATTATTATTTATAGTTACCATTTAAGATGATACATATTATCAATAATGATAGATTTCTATTGAACACTTAGTATTCACCGTGATGTGCCATGTGCTTTCCATGAATTCTATTCTTTAATTCTCATGATTGTCCAATGAGGGAAAGACCTTCACAATTGCAGACTTCTCAGGCATGGCACAAAGCTAGGGCTCAGGAAGGAGACACGCAGCTCCCAAGGACACCCGAAAATGGTGGGAGAGTGCGGATTTTAAGCCTGAGCCTATTGGTTCAGGTCAAGGCATGACGAAGAGGAGAATGATTCTGCAAACTCTGTCACCCTCAACTCCTAATCATGTGTCACGGTGCCTCTCCCCATGCAGGGCCACTAAGTACCAAGGCATTTTCCCTGGAGGAGATGGTGCAGCCCCTCTGTGGATGTCCAAGGCATGGCCTTTGCCCTCAAGTCACTGAGAAGTGACAAGAACCCAATCAAAGCCCAGGAGGAGCAGAGCTGGTAACACATGTAGTAGGACTTCCCTGGTCCTGATTCCTCTCGGCATGTCCTGCACAAGCAAACAGATAACAACAACATCTGCAAAGTTCTGGCAATTAAAGAATCTTTTTGTGGGTTTTGTTTTTATACAGAGTGTCAACCTCCGTAAAGATGGCCCAAATCACCAATCTGGCAATATAAGAGATTGGGGGGCTTTTGTTGAAACAAACTTTGGGGGATTTTTTAAAATGACATTATCATGCTGACCAGGGAGAGGGTTGGGGGACAGGTGGAAAGCACAGTGAAGGCTTCTTTAAAAAAAAAAAGAAAAAGAAAGCGGAGCAACACTGGCAAAATGAATAAATGATTGGGGGAGATCTGACTCTCTCTCAGGTAAGAGAGCTGAGGGGAGCAGGTGTGATTTAAAAATGCCTATAATCCTAGCACGCTGGGAGGCCAAGGCAGGTGGATTGCTTGAGCTCACGAGTTTGAGACCAGCCTGAGCAAAAGTGAGACCCTGTCTCTACTAAAAAATAGAAAAACTAAAGCAAGAGGATCGCTTGAGCCCGAGTTGGAAGTTGCTGTGAGCTATAATACCATGGCATTCTACCCAGGAGAACAGATTGAGACTCTGTCTCAAAAAAAAAAAAAAAAAGTGTGGTTACTGAATGTGACCTGTCATCTAGCTGTTTTCCTATACACTGAGAATTATGCCCTGACAACAATGGGGAAATTAATGTTTTACAGGTGTGGAAATTAAGGCTACATGGCTAGCAAGACTCAGAACAAAGATTCTCTCTCTCTTTCCACTCCGCTTCCCTGCCTATGCGAAGGCCACCTTAGGTATAATTCATATTTTCATGAAATAAAGGACTTGCTCAATAGAATATTTGGAAACAGGTATCTAAGCGGCAGAGCCTAACACAGTTCCTAGCACTTAGTAGAAGCTCAATAAAACAGGATGTATTAACAACTCAGTGTAGGCTCTCAAACTCAGGCAGAAAGCATCTGATCCAATGGTTCTCAGCTGGGAGTTATTGTGCACACACACACACACACACATTTCAAAATGTGTGGAGATTTTTTTGGTTGTCACAAACAAAGGGAAGGATCCTATTGGCATCTAGTGGATTGAGACCAGACACTGCTAAACATCCTACAATGCACAAGAAAGCCCCCATAAAAATAGCATCATCTAACCCAGAGCATAGCAGGTGAATGATTCTGATCTAATACAACAGTTCTACAGATAAGGAAACCAAACACAGAGAGATAAAGAGACTTTCCCAGGGCCACAAAGCAAGCACGATTATGTAAATTCAAGTGGACAACATCCACTGCTCTTCAGACTGGAGCAGCCCCCCAGTAAGCAACCAGCGCAGGTCCCAAAGAATTCAGACACTGAGACCCAGAACACAGAAATTCTCCCCTGAAGATCTTTGCTACTCACATTCACACTCCTTCCTTTCTAAGGGATGCAAGCCAAACACAATGATCTCAGCAAAGAAAAGTTTCTATTAATAACTAAATAGGCAAGTTTAAAATATCTGTTAATAACTAAGTGGTCATATCAGGTCAAGGAGGAAACTGCCAGAAATGGATTCTCTCTAAAATGTACTAGTTATTTGAATTATCATCGTCACCAACAATCTTTTTTTTTTTTTTTTTCTGGCCTCTTATGTGCCAGGAGGTGCGCTGGGTCCCCAAGGAGAGATGGGCAGAGGGAGAAGAGGGTATTCACTGATATCACACACAAACCATATCCCTGACCTCAAGAAGTTCTCAGTCCATGCACGAGAGTCTCCTTTGCAGTTGCTAACACAGAATGAGGCCAACATTGCAAACATATGTAAAGGAAAACCCCCCTTGCAGCTAGATATCTAAGCTTAGCATGACTTACTTACTTTCAATAACTTTTAACATGGAAATATCCAGCTATTGCCCAAGAACTTGGACTTTACCACTTGCATTCTTGAGATTTGTTTTGCTTGGTAGACATTTTCTTCTATCCATCAAGCTTTGTGGGGGAACTCCCGATGGCCTGGAACACATCTAACATGTCAGGATAAGGCCGGGTGCGGTGGCTCACACCTATAATTCTAGCACTCTGGGAGGTCAAGGCTGGTGGATTGCCTGAGCTCAGGAGTTCGAGACCAGTCTGAGCCAGAGTGAGACCTCTCTCAAGATTGGCGGGTGCTACCCAGCTACCTGGAAGGCTGAGGCAAGAGAATTACTTCAGCCCAACAGCTTGAGATTACTGTGAGCTGTGACACCATGGCACTCTACTGAGGGTGACAAAGTGAGACTTTGTCTCAAAAATAAAAAATAAAAATAAAAAGTCAGAATAACCAGATACATTAGGGGATTTCATTTAACCAGAGTAGAGCCGATGGCCCTGAAATCCCCTCACCAACACAGGTGAGTGGAGAACCCCTACTTTAAGCCTGGGTACAGGCATCTTTTGCAGCCATCTCTAAGCTGCATGTAAGTGGGAGCTGGTGACCTGAGCCAACTGCAAAGATCAACTTTTATCTTGAAATATCAATGAAAAATTAAACATCCCGATAACACTGAGTACTAATGGCTTTTATTTCCATTACAACTGCTTTCTGAGACAGATAATTCCCCTTTAGATTTTCATGAGTTTGGCCCAGAAAGCAGATACTTGAGGCATTAAACATACAGGAGCCTGGGACACAGTAGTTTCTATTTAAGGATTTGGCTGCCACAATCAGCTAAGTGTCTTGGGGGAGCAAGTGGAATTTAAACACATCAATTCTGCCACTCTGCTGTATACTGAGAAATTGGTGTCCAAGACGGACAAACCAAAGGTTTGGGCTTGAGTGTCAGGAGCAGCGCACTGGACAGTGCTTCCTAGACTGAGAGCTATCACACTGAGGCAAACAGAGGGACACTAACTTCTTTATTCTGCCTAGTGATTACAGAAAAATTAGAATAAACATAAATTGTCAATTGACTAATACCACCACTTGATCATACCAACAAGCAGGAAAGATAGACTTTCAGAATAAAGGGAACTTCCTCAAATTGGATAGGTATAGCTGTATTGAAGACTTGCTACTTTGTCTTTAGTTGTACATCACTGGAAAAAATATCTTAGACTAATAGTGTGGAAGGTGGGTCCTGGGAGTGTTAAGGAGCCACTGCAGCTGGCTGGAGAATTAGGCTTGAGATGCAGCTTGAATGGGATGAGGGTTCCGGGCAAGGGCAGGGGGAGGTGGGGGAGAACTGGGGAGACACAGTTACACTGTGCACACCCCGCCCCAGTCCAGGGGCAGGTCCCGGGTTCCACTCTGCAACTCTGCACCGAATTGCTTGTGGAATCACCTGCCTCTTCCACTGGGCTATGAGTATCCTGAGAGCAGCCACTTTGCCTCGCAGTCCTGAGTCAAGGGGCTTCTTAGATTGACACGGGGCAGGGATGGCAACCTAGCAAGGCCTTGAAGGAGTGATGGCAACATGCCAGGGACACACAATGTGCCTCGGGGACCCTGCAATCTGAGGGTCACGGGGCACACTAGCGGGCTCAACCTGGCTTCATTCCACAAGATCCTTCAAATGGGCCTCCGGGGGGTGCTCAGTGGAGGTGACAACTGCTGCTGCTCGGCCAGTTGCCTGGGGAGCAAATGTGCAGCTTCTCCTGCTGGGCCCCAAATGGGAGAAGCCAGCCTCGGGGACCCCTGGCGTCCCATTGCCAAGTCCTAGATAGCTCAGTCCCAAGGTTTTCAATCTTCCCAGGCTCTCGTTCCTCACAGTCACTTTTTGAAATTGACTCAAAAAAAGAAAAAATAAACAAAGAACCGAACAACGGATCCTGTGACCAGCAGCGGCTAAGGGTTCAGTTCCACAGCAAGCAGCCCTTTCCACAGAGGAAGTCCAGCCCACAGGGAAACGGGTGTCACTTGCTCTCAAGACTCATTTTCAGTGGTTTTCTTTTTTCTTTTGGCCAACCTAATTTCTGGCAGGATGTTGATGCCAACGCACAGCCACAATGCCTGGGGAGGGGGCTGATGCAAAACTCTAAGCAAGTGTGTGGAGGAGGAGGAAGAGGAGGAAGGCAGGGTGGGAAAAGGCTTGTGCATGCCTGCGGCTGCTGGCTAGAAACCTGGAAGCCAGGAAGGAATGCTCTAATTAGCCCTGCCGGCTCCGCAGGGCCCGCGGGATGGCCAGCCTGCATCTGACCTGCTGCTGGCCGTCATGGGGTGTGGGAGAGGTGGTGAGCAAGGCTGGGAGGTCTGGAAACTGAATGATCAGGGCCGACTTTCCACTCAAACCTACTGTCATTCTCCTGAGCTGTTGGGGGTAATCTGCCTTGGGGTACAACCGGCTATTCAAAGTCACTTTGGGAACATTCCTGGTCTAGTTTTTTATTGCATATCATCTCTGTTCCTTTCTCAAGGGCTCCCCACCAAACGCAGTTTTCAAATACTGAATTCATGTGGAGAAGAACTGTGTGCCCTGAAGTCTCTGTTCCTACCCTTTTCCCACCATTATAACTCCCTTCAGCATCCCTGGCCAAGACACTGAAGTCCCTGGGAGGTCCCAGTAAGCCCAATGGCCAGAAGGCCATAGGCAGGGATTGACCAGCAGACAGTTGGAGGTGGGTGAGGCCCCAGGTAGCAGCAGGAGATGCAGAGAATAGATGTGTTTCCATAGGTCAGGGGGCATCCCCCCCGCCCAGTTGGGAGAGGATGAAAGATGCTGGCACTGCCCTTCATTCAGGGGCCTGGGGCTAATCATTTCCTTTCATCAGTCTCTGCAGGCGTAGCCTGCCCATAGCTTCTGGCTTGTCTGGAAAAAATGCTAACCAGTTCTTTGCAGGGCTGTCCCTGATGCCCGGCCAGAGCGCTCACAATAGACACTGTGTGTAGTGCAAAGGAACAGGGTGCTCCTTGGGGGAGGCCGAGTGGGCGGCCTTGGGAGCATTCATGGGCAGCAAGGAACAAACCATGGACCCATCCCCAAATCCTCAGCCCCTGCTCCCCTCGCGGCCCTCCTGTTCTCAGAACTCCCTTATTAGAGAACTGTAGGTGGGTTAATGGCCCGGGCTGGACAGGTAGCTACTTGAGGAGGAAGGACAGAGGGAACTTTGTCCACGGAAGGACACAGTCCTTGGAAGGGACTTAGAAGGTTTCTTCTGAAAGCAGTGACCCCAGAGGAAGGAGGAGGCTGGGCTCCAACTAGGGTGAGGGGGAGGGTGGTGCTGAGAGAAAAGGGGTTCCAGGAGGCAGTGTAGGCTGCTTCTTCCTTGCCTTGAACCTGGACCTGACCTCTGTCCACCAGCAGAAGCAGCTGGGGAAGAAAAGGCCCAGACAGGGAGTCAGAGTCCCTCACTTCATCCAGCTCTATTCTGCCACCAAATCA
The DNA here is from genome assembly GCA_963573935.1 of Arctocebus calabarensis. Lineage (NCBI taxonomy): Eukaryota > Metazoa > Chordata > Mammalia > Primates > Lorisidae > Arctocebus > Arctocebus calabarensis. Next base: position 13,309 of record CAUYON010093248.1, read on the forward strand.
TAAAATGCCAGAGACGGGCCACTCAGTCCTAGGAAGACTTCAGTCAGAGACCCTTTTTCTGATTTGCTCCCACCCCATCTAAATTACGTACTTCCTTTTCCTTGTCATGGATGGGCATGACCTATTTAATTATGTGATTTTTTTTTTTAATGCCTGTGACCCAACTTCCACAGGGACGGCAGTTTCCTCTGCCTCCTTCTCCACCACGTCCCAGTGTCTCTTAAAGGGAAGGCACAGCTCGTGCTGCTGAAACAGAATCTCCATCTGGAAAGTAACCCCATGAGAAAAGTATTATACTCATTTTAAAAATGAGGAAATGAGAGCTTGGGTCATTTAAATAACAAATGGGGGGGGGAGTCAGCTGTGGCTAGGAATGACCTTTTTCCATACTCTGTACTACTTTTCCAGCAAAGATGAACAGATTTATAAGAGGCCTAGATACTGGGAGCCCTTGGTTTAGACTTTTTCTTTTCTTTCTTTCTTTTTTTTTTTTTTGTAGAGACAGAGTCTCACTTTGTCGCCCTCAGTAGAATGCCGTGGCATCACACAGCTCACAGCAACCTCCAACTCCTGGGCTTAGGCGATTCTCTTGCCTCAGCCTCCCAAGTAGCTGAGACTATAGGTGCCTGTCACAATGCCTGGCTATTTTTCTGTTTTTTGCAGTTCGGCCAAGGCTGGGTTTGAACCCATCACCTTCAGTAATTGGGGCCGGCACCCTACTCAATGAGCCACAGGTGCCACCCCAGTTTAGACTTTTTCAAATGCAATGTTCTAGAACTCCAAGGCCACTCCCTGAGAGAGGAGGAGGAGAGAAGGGATCACTTTATGACTAAGGGTAGCTCCAAGTTGGGTGCTCCAGGCAGGGGTTCGGGCAAGAACAAGGAGACTGAGGACCCAAAGCAGGGAGAGAATCCTCACTCAGCAATTGGGGAGGCAGATGGAAAGACAGGAATGTTCGAGAGAATCAGGTACCAGAATGCGGTGCTGAGGAGCTAGGTAAAGCCCCTGGCATATGGATGGGGCAATAGCTTTGAGGCTAGACTGGTCTGATCCCAGGTCTGGGCTCTAGCACTTACCAGCTTGGGCATGACACTTATGCTCTCTCAGCCTTGGTTTATTCATCTGAAACACAGAGTGGTGCTAACCCTCCTACGTCTTTAGGAGGCTAAAGGAGACCAGCACAGTGCCTGAGATACAGTGAGTAGCCAGACAGCACAGCCACCGCAGATGCTTCCTTCAAGGCCAGGCCAAATCTCACATCCCTCCCTAGGTCTGTAAGTGGACAGCCTGTAAGTGGTTAAACCTAGCTACTGAGGCAGGTAAGAGGATGGCAGGAAAGCAGATCCTGATGAAGAGGACAGGGCATCTCAGTTCAGGGTCTGTGCCCGCTGATCACTGCACGCTCAAAGCCTTGCTCCCAGTCTGGCACAGCTGGTGCTGACCAAACAGGTCCAACTGGGCAAGGGAAGGAGTCGCCACCTTCTTACCATTAGCCTGCTGTCATATGTTCATCTGTCACTGGCTCATTCAACTGAAGAGCCAAAGCATGGCCCTGAAGTCAGCCATGTGCTGTGCTAACTTGGACATTTTCCTTAACTTACCATTTGCTCATCTGTCTAATGGGTTGACGGCCACCTCAATGGCTTGTTGTAGGATTAAGAAGTGTAAAGCACTGAGGAGGGCACTGGGCAGACAGAGGCGCTCCAGATGTGATTGCCAACAAGAGTCTACTGGGTACTAGACGTTGCTGGGGACTCAGCTGGGAGTGAGACAGCTCCAACCTCACCTTCACGCGGTGGTCAGTCTGGAGGAAGCAACACATCGGGACTGGGAAGGGGAAGTTCAAGGAACCCGACCCTCAGCAGAGGAGGCAGATTTACTCAGAGGAAGTTCTGTTCCCTCGGCCAGACCCGGGGGCAGAGGAGAGGGAAGAGAAGAAAGCTCTAAGCAGAAAAGATAAAACATGATAAGCTTTGACCATGGAGGGTGTGAAGGACTGAGGGAGTGTCCCTAGGGCAAGATAGAGACGAGGAGGAGAGGGGAAAAAGCCCAAGAGGCACACAGGACACAGCCCATCCAGACAGTGGCAAAGGGAGGAAACGCTCCCCAAAGATCAAAGACGAACCGGTCCAGGAAGTACAACCCCCTGCAAGGGGCTCGGCTCATCCTCCACTGCTTGGCATTTCCTTTAAAATTAGAGGACGAGCAGGATTCACTGTGACAAACCTCTCAGACATAGGACTCTGAATGGTCTCAGGAAATCCAACGGGCCCCAGCAGAGAAAACCCCATGGCAGCCAGCGGGAAGAATGGCCTGCTTCGTGTGGGACAAAGCCATGCTGTCACCCCTCCTGGACACCCTGGATACAAACACTCGAGAATTAGGACAACATGGACAGAGACACTTGAGAACAAAGACAGTCACCAAGACCAGAGACAGGAAATGCCGTTGGCAAGGTCACTTCTTAACCTACAACACGTATAGAGAAAAATCAGTGTTAGGAACCCTGAGACACTGTAAGCGCATTGGTGTGACATCACATGCTCTCCTCCACGGCCACCTCCAGCCACCCTAACGACCAGGGAGTCGAAGTCCTCCTTCCTTCTGCCTTCCATCCTCATTCCAGGTCGCTAAATCCCTGGGCCCCACCTGGAGCCCAGCTTTTATCTGTAGCGAGGAAGTCCCTCAACATAAAGCTTGTCCCCCCCACCCAATCTCGGATCGCAGCACTGAGAGGAGAACACGTGGGGATAATGAGGGACTAAGAACGCCAAACACAGATCTTAGACTAAGTGGGAAACCAGCTCTCATCAATGAGGTGCTCGGCCTCTTTTCTCTGTAGCTGGTATCACAAGGATGGGTGCAAGGATTTGTACAGCCAAACAGAGTTTTGGAAGGCCACGTCCAATGGCAAATCCGATCTGATGACATTCCAAGCTACAACAATTAGGTTGTTTTTTTTAATAAAGTGTCCAAAATCCTCTCAGGACTTTGGGGTTCTGAGCCAAGGTGAAGGATTGCCTGGAGGCCACAAGGGTGGATGGACCACAGGAAGGATTCCATGAGGGGCAAACACTTGTGCTACATCCCAACCGTGCTGGCACCTCGTTCCCGCTGCAGACAATGCATACCTGAGAGCCTGGGCCTTGCCTTTCCACAGAATCCCAGCACTCCGAGTTCTCTTTTCTTCAACTTTGTTCTTCCCATTTGCAGGTTCTCATGTGTGTACTTTGCTTCCCCAGCCCCCCAACCCACCCCTGTGTCTCCTGTCATGATATCCCCCCAAATTATACCCACCCCTCACTCCAAAGCTTAAATACCTGTGTCCTTGACTCTGCAGTGTCTGAAGAATTCCTTCCCACCAGTTGATGAGCAAAGCTGACCCAGACCGTAGAGAAGGCAGCCCCAGGCTGTGGGCGACTGAGAAGGGAGATGTGGCTCCTCTGGGCACCTGCTCCTTTGACCAGAGGCTGAAGGACTCTGGGTGCTCAGCAGCAACCTCAGAGAAAGTCCCTCAGCTGCAGCAAACTCTCCCAGTGCAGTTTTGAAACACCCAGGGAGGAGGAAGGCTCTTTAATCAAATAATAACCAGCCAGAGATAAGGCCTGCTAGGCCGAGCGTAGCCAACCAATCACACGCTTCCTTCCGATTGCAAGGACAAACAGATGTAGGCTCTGGAGTGAGTTTCAGATCTTGTTATAATTTAATGATGCAGTGGGTGGTGTCTTGTTCGGGTGGCCTAGTGAGGATTTTCTAACTAGGGAGTGAAGCTCTGAGCCCAGTGACACTCCAGTTGGAGGATCCCAGCCCAGGGGCTACAGTTCAGTGTCCCCCGAGTGGTCACGTGGAGCCCCAAGCTCCAGCCCTGGGAGCTTCTAACTTGCCCAGAGCATTCTCCCCACTGAGGGGAAGTGACTCCTTAGCAGGGCTGAGCAGGGCTGGGGTCACTAGCAGGGGAGCCTCTTTGACACCAAATGTGCAGCTCACTGTCACCCTGGAAAGGTGGTGGAAACCCAATATGGTGACTCGCTGTCCCAAGTTGGAGATGATTTACATGCACTTCCTATCTACCCTTCATCCATCATGGCTTTGTGCTTCTTTACTTTTTTATCTTTTCCACCTGCTGCCACCCTCCCTTCTGAAGTGTCACTGTTCTGCTGGGCTAGAAAGAGCCCTTATAAAGAGGGCAGACTTTGGGGACTAACCTGGCCTGGGGGTGAATAATGGCCTATGATGTGACTTTGAACATGTTCGACAATCCCTTCCCAGCAGAGCTACTGCAGAGTCTAACCTTGTGAGAACTCCCTCTGCTCCCTGTAAGGCTCTCATAGACTTATAAATGGTCTGGACCTATTAGAGCTCAAGGCTTAAAGGAACTTAAAGGGAGCCCTTTTGTTATGTAAATAATCATTCATTCAAGAAATATTTATTTTGCATCTACCATATTGGAGACATGTCAATGACTGGGGGGACCAAGATGAACCAGACCCTTCACATTTCCCGGCCCCCATGAAATGATGGCCCAGCACAGGAAGTAGAACCTTGTGAGAGAGGTCTTTGGTGTAATGCAACCAATGACCAGGGCCAACAAGGGGGCTTGTCACAAAGTGCATGGGCCTGTTCAAAGGACACAAGGAGAAAACCAACCATGGTGGGCAGGAGGTGGACCCAAGTCAAAGGGGGGATTAGTGCAGCCAGACTCCAAAGGACTCCTGCTGGGCGGGAAAAGGAAAAAAGGTAAAATTAGCTCCCTTTCTTTTTTTCTTTCGGTTCTGTCGGTCTTTTTTTGTTTTTTTTTCAAGATACAGGGTCTCACTCTGTCACCCAGGCTGGAGTGTAGTGATATGATCATGGCTCACTGCAGCCTTGAATTCCTGGGCTCAAGTGATCTTCCTACCTCAGCCTCCCAAGTAGTTGGGACTACAGGTATGTGCCAGCATGCTAAGCTAATTTTTCTATTTTTTTTTTAAGAGATCCAGTCTTACTATGTTGCCCAGGCAGGTCTTGAACTCCTGGCCTACAAGCAATCCTCCTGCCTTTGCCTCCAAAAGTGCTGGGATTACAGGTATGAGCCACCACATTCAGCCTCCACTCCTTTTTTGAAATATATATATCCATTTAAAGTGTATAATTCAGTGATTTCTAGTATATTCACAGAGTTGTGTAGCCATCGGCAGAATCAATTTCCTTCACTCCCCCAAAGAAACCCCTTCCCACTAGCAGTCACTTCCCAAGCCCCACCAAAACCCCGCTGGCTCTAGGCAACTCCCAATCTACTTGTGTCTCCTATCGGTTTGCCTGTTCTGGACTTTCACAGAATGGACTCTTACAATATGTGACCTGTATGACCGGATTCTTTCACTTAGCATAAAATTTTCAAGGTTCATTTCATTCCTTTATGTCATTATGAGTAATAATTCCACCGTATGAATATACCACCATTTATTTCTCCATTCATCTATTCATGGACATTTGGGTTGTTCCTACTTTTTTGCTATGTTGAATAATGCTGCTGGGGACATTCATGTAGAAGACTTCACTCCTTTTTATCTACAAATTCACAACTCCAGAGAAGCAGGAAGGAAACAAAGGTGGCATGAGAAGTAGTCATTAAAGGGCTTCTCTCCACCAGAGGTTGTAATATCATAGCAGTAGGCCAGTCCACCATTGGCACAGATTTTCACAGTGCAAGGAGAACATTCACATCTTCTCTCTTGTGTAATCATCCCCAAACCCTAAGCCTGAGAAAGGTGGTATTTTTATTGCCATTTTAATGATGAGGTCATGGAGAATCAGAAACTCTGGGGGAACTTGCTAAAAGCTTCCCCAGCCAGGAATTGAAGCCTGAAGGAAGTCCTGCATTCTTCCTGCTCTGCTCATCATACACAAAACAGACCTTTATGCTTCTCCAACATACTCACTCTTGGTTTCCAAGATGTTTCATTCAAAGAAGAAAAAAAACAGAAGAAGAAGAGATTATAAAGGGATTTGTCATTATTTATGAAGAAAATGGCAATTAGGCCAACAAATAGTTGTTATTGTTGGCATTTAAAAAATTTTTTACCTAAGGCTCGAGTAGGTTAAAAAAAAAAAAACAAAGGCACACAGAGGTCTGAGTCCCAGGTGTGGGCAAGACCAGCCTGCTTCCTCCTGGGAGCTGACTGACAGCAGCGCCTCTGCAGCTGTCTTGGTTCCTGAGGGAGAAAAGGGAACTTCAAATGGAGACAGTGCAGTTGGGACGGGCCTGGGAGAGGATGTCACACATACAGAAGGATGTGGCACCCCCTCTGGCCTATTTCCTCTCCTTCATAGCCATCTTCCCTACCATGGGGAGTATGCCACTGAAGGCTCGCCAAGTTCTCAGTTTGACTCATGGCCAGGAATGTTTCATCCAAACTTTTGAAGTCACTTGACAAACAATCCGAATGGATGTACTGGGTGGAATGATGTGTGTGGGGTGAGGGGGACAGGGTTAAACCAGGGACAGCAAACATGGTGACTGAGAACTAGAACAGCCACCCGGAGTCTCAGCACCTGTAAATGCCAACCAAAGTCTACAGCCCTGGCAGAGGACTCTCCCAAGAAAAGAAGGCAAAGCTCTCCAGGTGGGCAGAGAGGAGGCTGAGCATGCCAGGTGAGCACAGGTGACAGGGTATGGAGACAGGTGGCCTCCAAGGTGGAGATTCCAATGCAAAATGCAGTGGAACGAGCCACTCATCCCCTGGGTCTTGATTCAGTGCATCAAGATCATCCCAACTTCATCTAATTTCTCTTCTATGAGTTAGGGGCCATTATTTGCAGAATTCAGTAAAGTCACTGTCAGACTGACTCTAAAGCCTGTCACCTTTCTAATATTTCATGCTCGCACTCATAAGACAGTTCTTAAATTCATTCATTTTCAGTATTTCATAAGCTGTCCCTTCTTCCTATTCAGTGATTTTTTTTTTTAGCGCTACCAAAATCATGTGGGTGTTGTTAATATAAAACATAAATGTATGCACATCCATATTCATATACACCCTTGGGAATACATCACTCTGTGTACATGTGCTCATGTGTGCGTCTCTTTGCTTTCAGTCGTGCGCCTTGTTGCCTTCAGAGAAGGGTATGAGTGGCTTTCATTTTCACTTCCCCAAGGCTGGGTAAAAGTCTGTCCTTGGGTAGTTGGTTTGTATGTCGATCATCTGACATAGTCCATTAGGGAAATGGACGGCTCAACCAGAGTAGTTAACTTACTGCAAGAGTCTTCTGAGTACAATTTTCTGGAATGGGTCTTTTATCCCGGAGATTTGTAGAAACTTCCAATAAGGAAGCATCCTGTGATGGGTACCGTTGATAGACATGGCATGATCAAACTAAACATGCCTTTGATTTGGTCTTAATCTGCACTGCCAAGGAGAAATCTCTCTCTCTCCCCCTGCACACACAAATGCACAGAGTTGTCAAGTAGATGAGGACTAGGCAGCCAATATAAATGAGGAAAACTGGTGAGATGGGATTAATGGGAAGTAGTGGGAACCAGGATCAAATAGAGGACATGTATCCAACCCCAGGACATCTTCCACCATCAGCCAAATATTGCCCTGGGAAAATAGGCCCAGTGTCATCAGATCTTTTTATCTTTTAAGGAGACTGGAAATAAGGATTTTAATATGAAATCTTCATAAATGTTATAAATTTGGCAACTGTTCAAAGAAATAAGTACTGTTCAGGCCAAAAAACCTACACAGATTTGCAACATTAATTCAGCCAGTTTTTGCCCCCTATTGTGGACAAAATCTGCATTTGCATATGTGTTCTTACTCAGTCTGCCACGTGACCCGTCCAGGCAGCTAGGGGTGTCTCCCTTGGTCCCCTAGTCTAGAGTCATCAAAGTGTGGTGCTGTTATCAGAAGTCTTCAGGAACTTAATAAACATACAGATTTCTAGGCACCATCTTGGGAGCCCTAGGTACAGAACCTGGGAATAGGCATTTTAACAGGATCCCCAAGTAATTCTGATACATACTAAAATTTGAAATCGCTGGCTCTGGGTCCTGAGGAACCTTGGGTATTTGAATGTGTCCTGAAAGCTCTGGAGAACCTTTGAAAATGACAGTATTAGGGGAGCGGGAAGGATGGGTGGAGGGAGAGTAATTGGTGGGACCACACCTACGGTGCATCTTACAAAGGTACATGTGAAATTTACTAGGTGTATAATATAAATGTCTTAACACAATTAACTAAGAAAATGCCGTGAAGGCTATATTAAACAGTTTGATGAAAACATTTCAAATTGTATATAAAACCAGCACATTGTACCCCATGATTGCATTAATGTACACAGCTACGATTTAATAAAAAAGAAAATGACAATATTCAATTTATGTGTCAAAAAGATGGCTCCAGGAGGCGGCACCTATGGCTCTGCGAGTAGGGCGCAGGCCCCATATACTGAGTGTGGTGGGTTCAAACCCGGCCCCGGCCAAACTGCATCAAAAAATAGCCAGGTGTTGTAGGGGGCACCTGTAGTCCCATCTACTCGGGAGGCTGAGGCAAGAGAATCACCTAAGCCCAGGAGCTGGAAGTTGCTGTGAGCTGTGACTCCACAGCAGTCTACTGAGGGTGACAAAGTGAGACTCTGTCTCTACAAAAAAAAAAAAAAAAGGATTAAAAAAAAAAAAGATGGCTCCAATTAATGTATACCCCCAGAACAATGTCTCAAAATGTGGCCTTGGGCACACCTGCATCAGAACCACATTGTGTTGAAATGCAGATTTCCAGGACCTTCTGATTCACAATTTCTCACATTTGTTATAATCACAATAGGCAACATGACTGTACCTAGGTACTGAGTTAAGCACTTGTTATCAAATGCAGATAATGACCTTGAAGGAAAGATTCCATTATGTCCATCTTATAAATAAAAAAATAAAGCCGAGGAATGTGACATGTGTATGGTAGTATTAGGGATATATTTTAAAAGAAAAACTACATCCTTATCCTTTAGGGATATGGGCCCGAATATTCATCTGTGAAATTACATGATCTCCAGGGTCTTGCTCCAAAATAGTGTAATAGGAGGGGTGTATGGGCAAGGCCAAAGATGAAAACGAAACTTGCCATCAGTTTATAATTACTGAAATAGAGTGGTGGGTCTAATTGGGTCCTTTACATGATTTAGCATTTTTCTATATGTATTATTTTTCAATTTTTTTCCATAATAAATGGAAATAAAAGACTTCCTACCACTGCATCAAGCATTATAGAGCTTGACAATATATGGTTGCTATGGCTTTGCCCATTATTTGTACCTCACCTGAATATTAGCAAGAGTCCAGTCATTGAGAGTCCCACACAAACCTGTATGTATTTCTAGAGATTTGTTTTTTTTTTATGACTCATCAATGTCTATACTTCCCTCAATATCATAAGTTTGTTTATGGCCAAGGGCCCACATAATCACCTCCCCTGCAATGGAGCCTTTGGACATGGTGGGTATTCAATGCCTGCCAAGTGGATGGAGGCAGCTTGTGGGCGTGGAAAAGGCTGAGATGACCCAGAGCACCCAGCACACATCTGTCATTATGCCAAATGGGAACACCCCAAGCTTTCCTCCCCGAGGTCCCTCTTTGAACCAGCAGCACATACTGTTCCTGACCATATCAAACCATTTCATCACACACACACCCCTCTATTCCTGCCTTTGCCATAATTTTAATGTAAATTTGTTTAATCAGGTGGGCATGTTTGGTCGTCCCAACCAGACCATGAGCTCCTTAAGGGTGGGAACAATGTTCTTCAGGTCTCTGTCGCCTCCGGGCATAGCGCAAAATCTGTCCTGGGGTGCGTGGGCAAGTACCACATGCCACAGGAGAGCCCTGCTCCAATTTCCCAGTAAGAGAGCCTACTGTGGGCACACAGCTGACTCCCAGCTTATCTGTGCTGTCCCTGCAGGTGCATCACTGCCCCTCGGCCATGACTCATCAATGGCTGGCCACAGTCGGGACATGGAATGATGGTACTGTGCCACCAATGTGGCAGATACTTTCTGGGAACTGCCCTACAGTCTGAGGGTCCTCCTACCCAATCCTTTGTACCCTCCTTTTCCAGGACTGAGATCTGCACCATGGTCCAAGGCCTGCTGAATTCTTTTTTTTTTTTTTTTTTTTTTTTGAGACAGAGCCTTAAGCTGTCACCCTGGATAGAGTGCTGTGGCATCACAGCTCATAGCAACCTCCAATACCTGGGCTCAAGCGAGTCTCTTGCCTCTGCCTCCCAAGTAGTTGGGACTACAGACGCCCACCACAACACACAGCTATTTTTTGGTTGCAGTTGTTTGGTGGGCCTGGGCTGGATTCGAACCCGCCAGTTCAGGTGTACATGGCTGGCGCCTTAGCTCGTTGAGCCACAGACGCCGAGCCAGCCTGCTGAATTCTTCACAAGCATCTCCCCCAATAAGCCCCTTGCACGTTTCCCTCTGTTTTAGCACCTGCTGCTTGGAGGTCCCACACCATGGAACATGTGGACTGTCTGCCCTCCACTCCCCAGCAGAGTTCCCAAGGTCCCTTCCTTGCACACTTCCTAGTTCCCATCTAAAGACTTGATGGGAAATTCTTATCCTGAAACAAATTAAATTCTTCTGCACCAAGCTAGAACATTCTCTCTTAAAGTCACATGTTGCAAAAGAATGAATGAGGGGCCTCCAGGGACCTGTATAGGTCACCTGGCACTTTGACCTTGACAAAGCACTTCCCCTCATGGCATTTTGCTTTCTTTATTCTTAAAAGTTAGGCTCATAAGATCTTCCTTCCTTTTTCATGGAGATATTGAATAAACATTTGTAAAAACGGAGGGGTGGGGTGGGGGTGGGCAGACTAAGATGCCCAAACAGTGCTGTCAAACTTCTTGTAAAGGGCCAAAGAATACTTATTTTGGGCTTTGGGGGTCCACATGGTCTATCACAAGTACCCAACTCTGCCTTATAGCACAGAAGTTGCCAAAATCATCACATAAACAAAACAGCGTGATTGTATTTCAACGAAACTCTATTTAAATAAAAACTGGTGTTAGGCTGGATTTGGTCTGAGGGATATAATTTGCTGACCCTTACCCTAGAGCAGTGATTTTCAACCAGTGTGCCAGGAGAGGATCTTAGATGTGCCACAAAAATTTTTAAAGATCATTTGTTACAATATGTTTTGAAAGAAATTCAAAACACAGCAAGGATATTCTCTCTTTCCCTCTTTTTTTTCATCGATATAATTTAAGTGTGCCACAGAAGTTTCACTGTAGGTTCAAGTGTGCTATGAGAGAAAAAAGGTTGAAAACACTGCCCAAGGGTTATGGAATCTTATGGTTGGAAAAGATAGCAGGTATCACAGGGTTCCAGGTAACCAGATTTTTCCTCCTCCATTCATAGCAGACCTGACTAATCCATCAGGAAGCATCTTCCCACAGAGCTTAGGAGAAGCCTCGAAATCCTTCTTAACACAGAGATCCGGACCAATCATAGCAGTGTCCACAACTTTTCCCTGATCTTGTTCCATCCCCACAACCCCCAAAAGGAGAGAATCGAGACCAGTAATTCAGTACAATGAATATAAAAGTATTTTGAAATGTATAAAGCACTTCTTTAATGTTAAATATGCTGATCTGGAGCTAAAAAACCCATCTATCTAAACTAAAATATAAATAGTAAGTTAAATTATTTTATACAAAACAATCATGATTATTTTCTGCAGCAGAAACAATTAGGGCCGAAGCATCCCCTTCCTGTCTCCTGGAAGGCAAGCAATCATTCTTTTAGCTCAGTGCTTTTCAACCTTTTTTATTTCACAGTGCACTTGAACCAATAGTTGTACTTCTGTAATACACTTAAATTGTGTTTGGGAAAAAAAAAAGAGTCAAGAAAAGAAAATACTTACTGTGCTTGAACTTCTTTCAAAAGTAATTTAATGCATTATTTTTAAAATTCTTCACAGCACACATAAGATCTTCTCTGTGCCATGACACGCCACTTGAAAATCACAGTTCTAGTAGGTACAGACAAACTTCTGCTCTGTTTCCTTACTGGTCAAAAGTGGACTGGGTTCTTGGCCCCAGGCTGGAGTCCCGGAAGCCAGGTCTACCCTTCCTCCCCTGCAGGACAACACGGGTACTGAGAGAAGATTGCAAGCCATCTTACGTCCCCTCTAAGCAAGTGTCAGCAACATAGCAAAGCCCTCCATAGATGGGACTCACAGCTCTCCCCGGCCTCTCTTCCTCTTAAAGCCTTTGTCATTGCATTTTGGGAAGTCAACCTTGACATTTCCTTGTCTCTTCTTGTTCATCAGACAAATCAATGTCTTCCGTAAAATATGCAAATACTCAGGACTGAAAATGTGCTCTCCTGCCCCTAAGAAGCCAATTCCCTCACAAATACTAAATAGATGAATCTTTGCTGTGTAGAATCTGATGATAGTTAGGGAGCATCTATGCAGGAAAGGCAGGTGTACTACAGTCACCCGATGTTCTCCAGCCTCCACAATCACCTCTTTGTTTATATCCAAACAACAGTAACCCCAGACCAGTTCATACAATCATTTCCACAGATTGCATGTAGCCCTTCTCATCACTCAGCAGAAAGCTTAACATCTCAGCTCGAAGCACATGTCTCAGGACAACTTTGTGTGGTTGGGGGTCCCTGGTACTCTCTGGCCATCACTGCCTGACTAGGGGGTCTCCTGCATCGAGAGGGTGCTACTCCAGAACAGCTTTCTAGCCTAGAATGCAGGATGTAGCACATTTGCACCATATGGCACCACCCAGGTCCTCCTGCTACAAACACAGGCACAAATTTTCTCATAATTTCAGCACCCCAGAGGAGAGCCCAGCATCAAATAAGCGCCCCTAACACCCTGCCCTGAGAGTCGCTGGAGGGAAGTATTCTGAGGGTGGGGACTACAAGGTCAAGTCCTGCAAAGCCAGGGACTGAAGTTCAATGCTTCAGGGCTCTGGGCACCTGGAACAGGTATGACTGCCACACCTTTCCAGCCCACAATGTCACCTTCCCACCTGTGCCAGCCAGCCTGCTTTCCCTACCAGGATGTTAATGTGGAGAAGCAAAGGGAAAAGAATGTTCTAGAGCAGTGGTTCTCAACCTTCCTAATGCCACGATCCTTTAACACAGTTCCTGTGAGTTGCGACCCACAGGTTGAGAATTGCTGTTCTAGAGAGTGGGGGGATCTGAGTGGGATCCCTGGCTCTGTGATCACAGTCCCCTTTTCCTAAGTAAAGCCCTCTCTGACCTCTCCCTATAAAAGGTCAACTTTCTCTCAAATCTTCATCACTTCCTCCGTTACTGAATCACCGCAGAAAACACCAAGAATCCCTTCCCTATTACCTATCCCCTCCACCGATGTCAGCTTCTCGACGGCAAGGAGTTTTTAAATTTTGTTTTGCTCCCTGCAGTGTCCCCATCATCTACAAGGATGTCGGGTACCATAAACATTTATTAAATCAATTTAATGAATAAACGAAGGAATCAGAAGGAACCACAGGTTTCTAGAGCCCAGCTCAGGCTCCACCTCCTCTGTTGCCTCCCCCAGCTGCTCTGAGGCACACATCATTTCTCCTGGGGTGCTCATTTATTTTTTTCAACAAGCTTGTCCTGAGGACCTGCGACTTACCAGAACCCATGCTAGGCCCTGGGTTTACTAGGGACTGAGCAAAGTCCTTGACCCTCAATAGCTTACAACGTAATTTAGCACACAGAAAGCACCCAGTTTGGGTTTCCAGCTGATTCCTGAAGATAGATTTCTCTCCCCAAGAAGCAAGGACATAATTGAAGAAGGGAAAAAGCTCAGCGCTTCCTTTGTTCCCAGCATGGGATATGTTCTCTTCAAGAACTGGGTGGGTTTCCCCAGAGGAGGGTCCTCAGTGGGGGAGGGAAGAGGGGGAGGAGGGAACTTGCAGAGCACAGGCTGTGGTGTCATCTAAGGGGTACAGCGCATGCTGCGTCAGTAATGGACGCCCTGAACGCTCTGACTTGAGCACTACACAATCTATCCATGTCACAAGATGACACCTGTACCGCACAGACTGATACAGGTGAAAAAGGGAACACACAGGCTGAGGGGAGTGGGAGTCATCTCCCACTGGCAATATAAAAGGAGGCGCAGAGAGCCGTGGAGAGGGATCACCAGGCCTGGAGTGAAGAAGCCCAGATGCACCCTGAACTCGTGGACCTGGGGCACACCACACTCCCCCTGTTGGGTGTCATTTAAAGGACAACAGGGAAGGACAATCGGTGGCCGAAAAAAACCTCTAAGAATCATTCAGTGTAAACATCTGTGACCCTTTTCAGCCAACACAGCATCCTCATCCTTTCCTTCCTGTGGACCCTGTCCTAAAACCCGTAGAAAATGATTTATGGTGTTTGACGTGGTCTTTGCACAAAGGACAGTCCATTAAACCTGAACCTTGACTTCTTAGGCAAAAGAGTTTGGAGGATAAAGGAGCATAAAAGAGGTTTCTCTGTTCTACTCTTTCCAACTAAACTCAGAGCCCTTTCTCCTCCCCAGAGATTCCCCATCTTGGAACCTGGACAGAGGCTGCCCTGGCTCTTCCCTTGCTCACGTGAATCCCCTGATTGGCTGAGGTTCAAAGTCCAGTAGGCACCTGCAGTCACCAGAGGCCTTGGCTTCAGGCCTCTAGCCTCCCATAGGACATCTCCCTCATCTGCCGGTTCCCACCACTAAAAGAGATGGACTAAAACAGCTGAAAGAAGACAAGAGCTGCCGATACACATGGAGCAGTCGGCTGTCATCTTGCCACAGTGAATAGACAGAGGTCAAGGCTCCCTGCCCCAACCCCCTGCCATTGCCCAACTGCACACAAAGAAAACCACATGGCAAGAACCTGATGGAACCACAAACAGCGGAGATCAATTCGTTCCAAAGGTTCATTGGGAAACCTCACTGCCCTCTTCCCTCTTTGTCCGCCTGGCCATGCGGCTTTCTGCTGACCCACAGCCTACCCCAACAGCAGCCCCTTAATTATAAGGGCCTGGAATGCAATTAACTGACCACACCCATCAGCAGTCACAACAGAACAACATGAGAATTATAGTCTCCTCACTAATCACTTCTAGGCCTTTCAAAACACAATCCTTCTTTCAAAAGTGTTAAACCATCACCAGACGGAGATATATTGCTGGTGATGATAATTAAGCAATGATGGGAAGCTAAAAATATTCTTTAAGACAAAGAATAAGTTAATGTCATTTTGACAGCTCTGCTTAGCATTCTTAAAAACAAACAGCATTTGTGTTTGTGGGTTCTGTAAAGATGTCTAAATCAATAGTCTCAGAAATTCTTATATAGTCTGTAATTAAGAAATCAGAAAATTAAAATCAAATAATTAAGCCACTAATATTTACTGAGCTTCTGCCATCCACAAGGCATTGTGCTCCTGTGATACACAGGAGCAAAAACTCAGTCCTAGATGGGGAGATGGTGAGTTGGCCACCCAGGAGGGTGTGAGGACAGAGAAGTTCTACCACCTACACAATAGGAGAGATTAAAAATTCAGCCCGAGGTCATGGACTCCCACCGAAAGGAATCCCTGAAGCAGGTACATTGCTGGATTAGGGATATTATTCTGAACCTGGTCTTTCCAAGTATAAAAGCTGATAATTTGGCATCGAGCATGGAGAGATAAAGGACATAGGTAATGATCTGATCAAATGTCAAGCATCTTGAAATGTTTTAGAGAATATCCAGGTGCAAATAACAAAAATCCCACATGTGGTGGCTTAACCAAGTATAGAAAATATTTTTCTCACTTGCCAAGAATTCCAGCAGGAGACAGCTCATCACTGGAGAAATTGCCATGAAAATCATTAACAGTTTCTACTGTTTTCTTGTTATCCTCTCCTCTGCTTGTGAATTTTGTCCTCATGTTTTTGAAATGGCTACAGCATTCCAAGCATCATGTCGACATTCTAAAAAGAAAACAGAAAGGCGTGTAAGGGCCACGAGTCTTCTCTTTTTTAAGTCAATCCTTATTTGAGAAGAAAATCAACCTTGGGAATCTAGTTTCATCTCATTTGGCCCAAACAAATTGCATGTCCACCCCCCTACCCCCCGCCAAAAAAGGCACTTTTTACTTTGCACCCTCCATAGTAAAGGAAAACAAGGTGATTTAAATAGTTTTCACTAGACCGAGTACCTTCATGCCTGTAATCCTAGCACTCTGGGAGGCCAAAGTGAGTAGATTGCTTGAACTCAGGAATTCAAGACCAGCCTGAACAAGAGTGAGACCTCATCTCTATTAAAAAAAGAAAAAAAGGCTCGGCGCCTGTGGCTCAATGGGCTAAGGCGCCAGCCACGTACACCTGAGCTGGCGGGTTCGAATCCAGCCCCAGGGCTCGCCAAACAACAATGACGGCTGCAACCAGAAAGTGGCCGGGCATTGTGGCGGGCGCCTGTAGTCCCAGCTACTTGGGAGGCAGAGGCAAGAGACTCGCTTGAGCCCAGGAATTGGAGG